>JAOXXN010000364.1:1345524-1365174 GCA_026770055.1 Myrmophylax atrothorax
GAAGTCTCCCAGCCCAATCTGCCTCATCTTTCAACCCACCCTGTCCAGTTTTCTCAGCATGTCCATATCACCAGAAAATTCACTGTACTATCCCAAAACTATTCCATTTTGGAAAAGAAGGAAACTCAGACACTCACAGGTTCAAGTTTCTTCTCTTATCCATGTGGGAGAGATAAATAAATGAGTAAAATCCATAAAGTCTACTTATTCTGTGGGAGATGAGGCCCAACAGCAGCAACACAGAACTTAGAGGGAAATACAACCACAGAGTCAGGATGGGTGTCGTGATCAGTGCAATTACTCAAGGGTTTAAAAGTCTTGGCTTTATGAGTGCAGACAGGTCTTTTCATCACCTTTACTTTTCCAGTGAGCAACAGGAAATACTGTATACATCCTTGTTAAAGGCCTCTAACGATGGAGTAGTTAATTTTTGTAACTTCTTTAAAAAGGAAAAGTGGTACATGCTACTACAAATGACAATTAATGATGCACAAAATAGTTCCTCAGTGAAGAGCTCATTCCCTGCCACCCAACCAGCCAATGCCTCTTGCAATATGAGAGGTTTTCTGGACTGTTCAAACAGATTTTTGAAAATGCTTGGACAAAAAGGGAAAATTCCTCCTGTGTTTCCTAAATCACAGCCTTACTCAAGTAATCACAATGTGCTTTCACCCAGGTGAGTTGCTGAAGGAAAGAGTGGGAGAAATGCCTCGTTCTACTCCCTGGCCTGTACCCTCTGTGTTTGCAGAAGAAGCAGGATTGTGACCTTTCCACTGAGATTCCAACCAACATCACTGCCTGCAACAGCATCTCTCTGTTAACAAAGTCACCCCCAAGGCATCCCTCAGCCTTTCCCTGCTTCTTGAGAGGTCTGTCCAAGAAAAGAATAAAAAACTAACAAATAAAACTACAGATAAGCATAGAGCCATAGAAGAAAACAAACCCCCAAACCTTTGGAATGGCTTCCCTGGATTATTACTAGCCAGGCAGGACTTAATCTTCTAGATGTTGTTGTTTTTGAGAGTAGAAAGGCATTTGGCACTTATCTAAAATTAAATGGTCAGCAGTGAAGGCCCTTGCAGGTACAGGGATCTCATCTGCATACATTTCTGCTATCAGCCCCTGTGATGAGCAGGGACTGCTTGGGGAGGGCAGCGGGGGGAAGCAGGAGCCTTTCCTGTGATACTATACCTGTCACTGCTGCATACAGCAAATGGCACCTTTTAATACATGGTCATTTTTACTTATATTCCAGTTTTATCAAAGCAATGGGGCATGCGATAGGCTGGTAAATAATTAATTTATTTCCCAAAGTCGCCCAGTGGAAGAGATGACAAGCCCTACCATTTATACTTTTATGAAACACCAGATGAAGTGAAGACATCAGCGAGGAGGCAAGTCACTGGGAACAAAGTGAATTAGAGAATATCTTTCCTTCAGTAAGACAAATTTGTGTTGGGTAACCATGCTTTGCTGGGGAAGCCAATTGGAAAAGAGTGATAGAGGCCCAGCTACCGAAGTTCATCAAAGTCATCTGTTTCAGGTAAGCTCATTTTTCACCAGCCAAAGGGATATTTACCTGGAGTACACCTGTAAGGTACAGCAGACAGATTGAATGGTACAGTGCTTTATTATATTTCACACCCTGATGATTCAATATGATAGAAAAGAGGGAGCAAAAAAGGGAGAGCTACAAAGAGAAAATGCCATCTCCTCTCTTAGGAGTGCGTTTGTCGCACTGCTTGGTTGTAGTGCTTGGGTAAACCAAAGGAGAGTGAGCAATGGTTTGCAGTGCATTATGCTCCTGTGTGAGAACTTACCTCAAAATAACATTGCTCTTTCCTTCTTTTTTCCTTTCTGGAAGTGTTGTCCTAGATTTCTGCAGTGAGGCAACACTAAATTATACATACATATTGCTACGTGTGTCCGCACTGCCGGTCAACCTGGATGGCAGCAAGAGCTGCCAGCTTCCTGCTGGCTCTGTGAGGAGTTCCATGCTCCTGCTGGGGCAGCACAGGTGAAATTTCAGCACAGAGCTGAAATTCCTCTGAATTTGCCTTTGCAGCCAATCCTACAATCACCTCTTACAAAGTGTGAACTCTGCTTGCAGGCCACCTCCCAAGGCCATAGCACTGGAGGGTCAACACTTTGCTGTGCTGAAGATAACCAGGGTTCAAGTGAGAGCCTAAGCCCAAATTCTACAAGATCAGAAAACAACGTAATTCCACCTGAGTCTGCAAATCTGGCTGTTACAGTTTTTGAGAACTCAAACATAGTTTTGTCTTTGAAAACAGGAGTGCCAGTGGGTGGTTTCAGTTTCTTGGTGGGTATGATGAGGTTTGGAGATGGGGAGTTTGCTGTTTATGCCACTGTTCCCACCAAAAAATGAACATTTCTGTCAGCTCCTGAAAGAGTGTGGCCACAATCTTTCTTGTTTGGAGAGCAACATCCAAATCTGATGTACAATTTCTTGTGTATCTCTGCTTCCCGATAGTCAAATGTATTTGCTTCCTGTAAAAGGATCCTGTCTCCATCACAGCAAGTTTTGCTCAGAGGCCAGATTATCAGATATTGCCACTACCATTTCACTGTGAGATGTCAAAGCTGGCCTGAATGAAGCCTTTTGAACAAATCTGTAGTTCTTCCAGAAATTATTTTTGCCACAGACAATATGTAGAAATTTCTGGTATCTGATAATACCTTAACCAAAAAGTCAGAGCCTTCAGGTGTCTGAGCACCTGAATATGGTCTGGAGGCAATGGGGTGTCAGAATATGGAGGTCCTAGAAAGATCCTTGAGAAAAAGAGGTTTGAGGTTTACTTATGTATTTCTGGACATGTCAGTCCACCTCCTGTAAGATATTGGGGTGCCATGGACCAACAGAGTGCTGCCAGCCTTGAAACAACAGCCAGCATTGCTCTGAAATGCTCACTGTTTTGGCAAGATCTAAAAGGTACCTGGACTGAATCCACCCAAACAGTGATGTCTTATGTTAGTCCCAACCACGGCTGAAACCCACGACTGCTGCACATGAGAATTCCATGCGGTGGAGAGGTGGTTGTGGTGAGCAGCAGATACCAACAGGGCAGAAAGACAATGATGGAGGGGAGACATGGGTTATACACTTGCTGGAAGTGCTGAAAATGTCTCCTGAAAATCATGCAGTTGTGCCAGGACTTGCCCCCCGATGTGTGAAATTACTAAAAATGCAAGTTTAAATACATAGATGTCCAGATCTGAAGGACTGTCACTCTGAGCATCTCCAGATTCCAGATGGATTAAAAAGCATTTAGGATTGTCTAGGGAGTATCTTTCTGCACTAGATTTCTGCAGGTATCTTTTATCCTTATAAAGGAGGTGGTTTCCCTTAAGCTCCAAGGTATGCCTATTTCTATTCCTTTTAGGAAAAAGAATCCTTCAATAAATTAGCATGCCTTTAAAATGATAATATAGACTATAAAAATTATTGTGATTCGTATCAGAACACATAATGATTTAACTAATCAGTCATTAATTAAACAGGTTTTTACCTGCGGGGGCTGCAAGAGTTTAATAATTTAAGCTGACTAAATGTTAGTACTACCCAGGCATAATTAGAGCTGTGGGGAAAGTTTCACAAATACAGCAAAGCTGGCTACATTTCATGCTATTTACTGAGAGTAGGCAGCAATCTGCCAGTAAAGCAGCCTTTTCACATCTAAATGAGGATGCTGCCAGGACAGAATGACCAGGAGCAAACTGGATTAAGGATGTCAGTCAACCTAAACAATAAAAGAATCCCCAGTTGTGCAACTGCTTAAATAGAATTATTAAATAGAATTATTGCATCATAGAATGGTTTGGTTTGGAAGGAACCTTAAAGGTTGTCTAGTACAACCCCCTACCATAGACAGGAACACCTTCCACTATCCCAGGTTGCTCCAAGCCCCGTCCAACCTGACTTTGGACTCTTCCAGGGTTTGGGCAGCCACAGCTTCTCTGTCCAACCTGTGCCAGGGCCTCTCCACTCTCACAGACAAGAATTTCTTCCCAATATCCCATCTAACCCTACCCTCTTCCATTTTAAAGCCTTTCCCCTTGTTCTGTCATATATTCCTGGTACATATAATCAATCTCATTCCAGAATCTGTTGCAGGACTGACCCCTTTGTTACCCCTTTACATGTTGAGCACATCCTTGTGCAAGACTTAGAACACTGGGGTTCAATGAAACAGTTTGTGTTAAGAGAACTGTGTTGCTTTATCTTGCAAGAATGGACAGGAGCTCCAGCAGCCTGGACTCTTCACTCTGGCACCCTACTGGCCACTGTTTTTTCCACCTCTAAGTCTCATTTTATGTACCAATAAACTGTAGTGTTTGCATGGTTTGGGATGCCTGATTGCTGTATTCATGCTCCAAAACCACTTTGCTGTGTGTATCTTATTAATTAGAGGCTACATCTTTGCCCTTGAGAATTAGGACCCTGTAGTGGTCCACTGAAGAAGAAAACACCTGGAAGAGGTCACAGGTTCACATACAAAAACACAGGCCTATGATTTCTGAATCCAGATCCTGTGTGGTTGGTAACTGCAGGGATATGATGCCCATGTGTTTAATATTCAGCATCCATAAGAGAAATGTTTTGGTCAAAGCAACACTGAGGAGGAGGAATTCTTTGTTCTATGAAAGGTTAATGCACCTGGGTAGCAGCCGAGAGCGTTTGCATGCAGAGAGATCATTAATCCATGCAGTAATAATTTGTGAAATAAAAATCAATCTTGGGAAGGAGGCAAAGCCTCTAGTTCCAAAGTAATGGACTGCCTTTTACACTGCATCTTGTTAAGCAAGACCCAAATACATAATGGGCTCAATTTCCATGCAAGGCTTCTCTGCAACCCAGAAAAAACTAATCGCAATCCTAAACAAGATGTATCCATATCCTACTGCCTTTCAGGCCCTGGCAATTGCAGCTCAATTAACATGATAGTAACAGGCATGGCATGGTTTTAGACGAAAAAAGCTGCAATATTTGTTCCAGGTAACTCTGATTAAGCAGACCTGCAGATGTGCTTGGCAACATCAGCCCTTGGTGAGAACACACAATGAACAGGGTGATCCTCACTGTGGTTCTCACTGAGGAAGCTTTAAAGGGTCTCAGCAGCATCTCAGTTCCTCCCCACTTGGAAAGTGAAAGGGAACACATAGAGGGCCACAAAATGTCCACTGGATGTGTTTCCACAGCCCCAGACAACCTCACCCATGCCTCTTTCTGCTCCTGTTCACTGAAGAGGGAAGCAACCTGAGGTCAAGCACAGCAGGCAAAGAGCGCTTGGTGCCTCAGGCAAGGCTTGGTCCAAAGGGCTGAGGAAATTCATTGTACATCCTTACAGGTAAATAAAACAAGATGAGAGACAACTGGAAGGGAAATGTGGGCTTAGCTATGTAGCAGAGAAATCTTTAAAATAATATGCTTCCTTGAGAAACATCCCACAAGCTCCTCTGTAGAGGAGTAATGGGGTCAAATTTATTCCTCAGTTCAACACACAATGAAATACCTTTTTGCTTTCAACCTGCTTGCCTGAGTTAAGGTGTTTTCAAAACTGCTGTGCTGTAGGCATCTGATTTCTGCTGGGATCCTAAAAAGAAAAGCCACACTTTATCACTCGCTCCTTGCTTTGAAATCCATCCCTTTCACCCTTTCTCTGCCTCCCAAGGGCATTAATTTGAATTTTCTGCTTGGGCTGGGCAGGTTTCTTGGACACTGTCACCAGCAAGGTGGGTGGCATCTCCAGATGATTCCAGTGAGAGGGAAGACAGGCAGGCTGACTGCCAAGATACAGCCCAGCCCCGAGTGTGGAGGTGTCACTCTGTAATACTGACAAAGTACAAAATCCAGTCCCAATAATCCTCTTAAGTCAGAGAAGAAAATAACTGGTGTGATTGATAACCCAAAGACAATCAAAGTGTTAAGGATTTAGTGAAGGTACCATACATACAGAATATTTCTAAGAAGAGCTACACAGTTTAAAGGACTGTTTTATTGGGGATTTTTTTTCCTTTTTTGATGTATTAAAAGAGGGGGGAAAATAACAATTATAACCTGAAAATGCACTGAAATCAGTGGCAGGCTTACCATTGACTTAAATTGATTTTCAATCAGGCTTTTAAGGAGCACAACAGAAATATCAATTAACAACAAAATAATCATTATGAGTAAACAAAGACAATACAGAATAAATTAGAGCAACACTGGAAATCAATATCATTCAAGGAGAGAAAATCAGTTGAGTTCAGTTTGGGGATAAGAGATTCAGCAAAATTAATGTAACGAACTGTTGGCTGGGGATTTTCCATTATTCTTCAGGTAGTGGAACCCCCAAACTGTGAAGCCTTGTCCTCAATGGACTCGGTTGCCATCAGTCTGTCAACTCTCCATTTGTACTCTGCAAGGTGTGATTCCCTCGTGGTGTTGTTTGCACAGCAACCTGAGAGACTGGATATCTGATTCCCCCTTTAATTAATGGGAAATGACCATCCCAGATGCCTCTCTCAGGTGCAGAGGTGATGTTTTCAGGTGTGCAAGGTGCTTCCAAGTATAGAAGGGCACAGAGGCAGACATACATCTATGGCTACTGCTGTAGAAATCTAGAATGTCTGGTCGGACATTTCTTTTATGCTTTGGAAATAACACATTGTCCCATGTGATACTCCTGGGAGATGTGTTGCAACAGAGCAACAAGTGGCTTTCAGCTTTACCAAGTGAGACTTCTTCTGCCCAGAGTACAAAGGAGTTAAATTAACAACAGTTTCATAGTCCAAATATTCCCAAAAATTGGAAATTAAAAAATCCTTGTATTTTTACTTTTCCTGCTTTCCAACTATCCTGTGGGATTGCTTTCACAGTCAGAGTTGGCTTGGATGCAAATACTTCAGGAAAAATTTAAAAAAAACAACAACCAACAAAAAAACGTGTTAAATCAGGAAAGAGCCCCATCAAACAGTAAACCCACCTCAAGATACCATTTGGAGAGGTGATACAAGACTTATTTTGAAACTTTTGATCTCAGTTTAGCCCCGCTGGGAGATGGTTTGCATCACATGGCTTCATCCAGCCAAGGCTGTCCAGTGGTATTGTTCTGCTGTGACTCCTCTGTAATTCAGCCAGAGTGAGGGGAGAAAAATATCCCACTAGAAATGTCAAGTTTACAGAATGACCTGCCTAATCTTACATTATAAGATGGTTCCCACTTTCCAGCTGATTTTTCAAGTCATTCTTGAAAGACAAAGAAATCCTCTGGTAAGTGAATAGCCTTGTACTTAATTCTGGTGGCAGTTCTCTCCCTGCAAGCCCTTTATCTTCAGTATATTGAGCTTTAAGGGCATCACAGACCACCATTAGGTTAAAAATGGGCATTTTTCCCTTTTTACTATATAGCAGGATAAGTTTGAGATTGGCAGCAGGCAAAGGGGGAGAGTTGGCCCTGCTGTGTTACACACTTGGTTCTACATGTCAGCAACAGGTCACTGACTAGATGTGGAAACATTTTTTCCCCCAAAGGACAGACTACTAAGGTTTTATTCACTCTGGTTTCATTTGTTGCATGGGACACAACCCAGTTGTCTTGGCACCAATTACCGGTCACAAGAGGTTCCTGGATTTGAGGAGTCTGCACAGCCCCTGGCTTTGGACAATACTCCCAGGGATGTCCCTGCCCAAGGGAGCACAAGAATTCCAAGAAGGAAACCAGGGGCAAATCTCTCTGTAATATATATATGGATGGGGTTTTTTTAACATAACTACTGCACTCATAATTCTTCATACTAATCCCATCCCTGACACAAATCTTCTATCTCAATCTTCCTATTTTTTCCCTGTCCACATTTTGACATCCATTAAATTCTCAGTGTGCCCAAAGCTTACCAATACGGCACAGTGCTTTATCCAGTGGTGTCAGTCCATCAATAAAGCTCAGTTGTTGGGTTTGTCTGCTCTCCTGCATTTTCAGATTACTGTAAATTATGTGGATGCTGGAGCCAGAGATGCTGATGTGTCAGTGCCATGTCCCAAGGTCTGCACTGGATCCCCTGTGTTCCAGCAACATCAGGAATGAGGCACGAGTGAGGCTTTGCCATCATTTCCAGGGACACACCAAGCCACTACTGGGAAAAAAAAAAACAAAAACCAAACAAGAACAAAAAAAGAAAAAAGTGGTCTCTGCTAAAACTCCATCCAGCTGGCAGGGGAAGAAAACATGAATGGCATCTTTCTCCTTGGCTATGACTTTCCACTCATCTTCTCTCTTTTCTCACTCCAGAATGAATGTACAATTAAAACACAATCAATCTTTGTGACATTTCCAAAGTGTGCAGTCAGTGCACCGGCTTTTCTCATAGCCTTGGCGAGAGCCCAGATTTCTTGGAAAAAAAATAAGCTCTCGACTTTCCCCTCAGAGAAACTCAAGATTAAAGGTTGTCGAGTGGGGACAAATCAAGCATCAAATTTGTTGTCAACAAATTAATGTGCTGAAGAGACTTCTCTGAGTGACTCTCTCCAGGTTTAGTAGTAAGTGGGGATGGTTAATTCTAATGGTAGCCAGCGATTTGCATTCAATAGCTCTTTGTAATGTGGGAAACAGCTTTTTTTTAATAGAAGTGACTTGTTACACCTTCCTTTACAAAACAAGGGGAGTGAGAGGTGAGAAACCCATTAGATGAAAAGCCTCTTGTTTTAGAGGGAAAAAAAGATATTCCCAGTTTATAGTTTATTTTATTTGTCATCTCAACACAGACAGGAAGAATAATATCAATATTTAAGACTACCTCTAGCAATTGTGTGTTTTGTTTTTCTATTTATACACCCTCAAGGTGCATAGAGGGTTATAGCAATGCCTCAGGTCACACTCATAATAATGGGAACCTCACTTTTATTTTTTTTTTCACCATCTCTCTTTAAAACAACTCTATTAGTACTGCGCAAGCTACCTTAAGCAGCATCTGACATATACAAACTGTTGCCTGTAGGTTGCCTGTTTGTTTGATTTTCTGCAGTGTGAAGGTTGAGTTGAGTCATTTTGCACCCAATTACTTTGCAGTAAATTTGTCGGATGATTCTTGTCGTGCCGTATTGATCCAACGTGTCACCTTGAACTTGTTTATTGACACATCAAATTCCGAAGGCAGCCCTGTTCAATTTACCACTTCCCAATTATGGCATTTATATGATGTCACTGAAGCTTCTTGTCACGTTCAGATGAGGCCATTTTCCCCCCTCCACCACCAATCACCTGAGCAGTGGTTGCCATTTTTCTCTGACCTTTCCCGAGGCAGATGGTGGTTCATAAAATACATCATTAGCACACATGTCATTTTATCTTGCCTGGATTTTTTAAGTGAAAGGTGCTTTGTTCAACGAAAGGTTTTTCAATTTTGTCCTCGATGAGGGTGCTGCTAAATAGGATTTTTATCATGACACCTGAGAAGGGGGTTCATCCCCAATGGGTTCACCAAAGGGGTTCACAACATGACACCAGGAAAGCTCCATCCTTGGCCCGAGATCTGCATCCCTGGATGGTCATGGGAGCTGCATACAGCTCCAAACAGCTCCAGGATCCAGCCTACTGCTCTGACACACAAAACAGATGTGGGAAATGAGATGTTGATGTGACATTTGCCATGGGAGGTGGGCATGAAGCTCTGCAGATGTGAGCACACTGAACCAATGGTTATTTCCTTTGCAAAACAGGATTTTCAGGATTTGTGTATGCTATCCTGGGTTTACTGATACCGAAGATGCTGAAAATAACCTTCTTTTTCACCCAGAGATGTTCTGTTTGCTTTATGACTGTCCATTCAACTGTTTAATAGCTCAGGATCTGTGCAGGAAGAGTATTTGAAAGAGTATTTGCTTTCTTTTAACCCCTGATAATATCTAATGTCAATAGCTAGAAATATTATCTGGACATCTTTGTCCTTTTGAATTGACTCAGCAACACACTTGAGCTTCAATTTTTACTGGAGCTTCAGTCCCACTGTTTGAGTTTAAGATATCTACATGCTTTCTAAGATGAGGACCCTCCTCTCACTGTGAAGAAATTCTGATGTAACCCAGAAGACAAACTGGGCCAAGATGGGTTTTGTTGTTTGAGGATCCCTAAGGCTGAGGTCAATGTTAAAGACAAATAGAAGAGACATGCACTCTTCCAGCACATGATTTATCACTTGTCAAAATGTGCCCAAGAAGAAAGGCAGGGGAGGGGGGAGAAAAGCTACCACAGCACAAGAAAAGATTATCTTCTTGGCAGTTCCTCAGTTATGATGTCAGTGGTGTTTTAAAGTAGCTGGAACAAAAACATTTCCGAATCCAATTTCATTAAATATAATTTCTTCTTCTTACTTGACACTGACTGCTTTACTTCCCCATTTCCCTAACAGAGGATGTTATCATTTCTGCATCACTAGAACTTAGAAAAGAGCAAACAGCATCTCTATTAGTTCCTGAACACCCTGGCTCATCTCACCACACTCTCACCTTTTAAGTTCAAGTGGCTGCTGTCATTTCATCCCAACCTCCGATGCTGCAGTGAACTGGTGTAGAAGAGAGGAGCCTGCCTGCATAGGGAAGAAAATAAAGTCAGCAAATGCTCTCAGGTGGAGACCTGGAATGTCAGGTTTCAGCCAGGAGCCAGCTCCTGATTTATAACTCCACAGGAAGGATTATGGGTGGATAATGGGCACCACCTTGCACTTGCTCAGACAAGGCATTGCTGCTGTCAGATCTTACCAGGTGGTGAGACAGCGAGATGGCTTCTTTGCTTTGTGTCCTTGGCACTTTTCAGGTATTGTTACCATCTCAGAGCTGTTGCCCAAGTCTGAGTTACTGCTTTTGCAACAAGCACATATTGTTAAGCTTCTTTACAAGACTGTGATTCTTCCTGCTGCGAAGATTTTACCTATGGCCCTCCTTCAGTTTGATCCACCTGGTGCACAACTCCCTGTGTCTTCTGCATTTCTGTTATCACCTAAGCCACAGATGAACATTAGTTTCCTTTCTCAAAAATCTTTACATCACAAGGTATTAAAAATAACTGCCATCCTAGCCCTGAAAGAATTCAAAGTCTCCAAGTCCACTGGGCACTTGTCAATTGCTAAGAATTTGCTGTACATACATTCAGGTTATTGCAGTAGGGGCTCTGGCACAGCTAGATGTTTGCACGTGGTTTGCATTCCGCCTTGGAACCATCACTACCTTCTCTACCAGGGCATTTGCAGATATTCCCCTCCATGCAGGAGGCAACAGTTGAAGGGATTAATATCTCAATTTCTAAAGCAGGGAGTGAAGGAAAGGAGAGACCACTTTCGGGACATCAGGTCCAGGAAGGTCTTCTGGATCAGAATTAAAATGTCCTAACAGACAATAAAAAGTATGATGACAGGGTCATTTCCAAGCACAGCAGGATGTGCTGGCTTGCCCTGCTGCTCTGATAATTACTGACGGTTTGTCAGGTCAACCCTGAAGTCTTTGAGACCCATGTACACACAACTCCCATCTTATTAGGCAGAGTGGCTTTGACAATCTTGTGGAGCACCTCTGAAATTTCAGCTGAAGAAGGGTCTTGTCAAATCACAGAATTATAGAATATACTGAGCTGGGAGGGACCCTCAAGGATCACCCAGTCCAACTCCTGGCCCTGCACAGACATCCCAACAATCCCACCCTGTCCCTGAGACCATTGTCCAAATGATCCTTTAGCTCTTGCAGGTCTGGGGCTGTGCCCACTGCCCTGGGGAGCCTGTTCTGTGCCCACCACCCTCTGGAGGAGGAATCTTTTCCTGAGATCCCATCTAAACGTAAATCCTCCTTGACACAGCTCCAGCCATTCCCTTGTGTCCTGTCACAGGTTACCACAGAGAAGAGATCGGTACCTGTTCCTCCTCTGCCCTTCATGAGGAAGTAAAGTTTGGGGCTTACTTGGTTTTGGCTGGAATGACACATCTTTCTTTGCACCACTGCAATTCTCTGTACACGCTCACAAATAAAATGGGATGAAGAACAAACGCTCTGGTAGATACTGGATTTATGGCATGCCAAGTTTAAATAGCACCCATAAGGCTTAAACCAGCAGCAATGGGGAATCCATTTTTCAACTGCAGCAAGCACACAAGATCTCTCCCTTCTCACTGAGTAAGCTGATGCTGGGTACCAATTTCCCGAACTCCTCATGCCAGGAAATCATGCCTCTACCTCCTCACATGTGACTCAGGGTTCTTTTGTGGGTTCTTTCTAAAGTCCAAAAAGGTACTAAAATAGCAACCATGCTACTTAGGGGTATCGGGTGACTAGAGACAGCCCTTAGATACCAATTAACCTCTGTGCCAGTTTGAGTCTGGTGTGCACACTCTCATCATGACGGCAACTGTTGAATAATTAATCTCTTAGACTAAACAAACCATTGCCGGCCTGCACTCAGCTTCCTCTTCTGCTCCTTTATGCGCTGATGTCTAATTTTTTGTAATTGATTGTCACCCGCTTTCAAAAGGCACTTTTATGTCTTTATGTGGATATGATTGTACTCTTTTCCTTGGTAACCTGTGGGAGGTTGTGGTGGCCAATGTAGTGGAAGGAGCTAAAAAGAGAAAGAGGAAAAGAAAGGAAAATGGAAGGAAAAAGGGAAGGGAAGGAAAAGAAGGAAGGGAAGGAAGGAAGGAATGGAAGGAAAAAAGGGAAGGGAATGCATGGCAAGGCAAGAAAAAGAAAGGAAAAGAAAGAGAGAGCAGGGGAGAGAGAAAGAGAGAGAGAAAGAAAGGAAAAGAAGGAAAGGAAGAAGAAAGGAAGAAGGAAAGAAAGGAAGAAGGAAAGAAAGAGGAAATCTATCAGAACAAAAACCTCATTCTCACAACTAATTGAAGAAAGATGCATTTTGGTTACAATGATGGTTTGGCCTGCTGTAGTATTTTACATAAAACTGTAAAAATTAATAATTACCTCCAGGGAGCAATTTTTTATTTTATTTTTGCAAATATTAGATAGCCTATTTCCATCTTATTGAACATATTGTCACTCTAAACTGGCAGCTCATTTGTTATTCTCAGAGCATTCTAAAGATACAGAAATAATACTACAGAGAATACAAATAGCTACACATTTCATGAACACTTTCCAGGATATAAATTTGTAGTCATGGAAGAATTTACTGATACATCATTGTTTTGTTTTCAAGTCATAGAAATACACTCTTACATTTCATGCGTAAAATTGTATGCAATGCTCTGCTGCAAACACATCAATTAATAATAGAGGGCCAGCTTTTGTGGTTCTTTGAGCTTTTCCAGGTTAAATTCTCATACATGATCAAGAGCTGCTTAAAAATGTTGAAATACATTTCTTGCTATGAGTTGTTCGATTTAATTTTGTTGGTTAAGCGCTGCCTATGAGTTCACATTGCCTCTTGGATGGTTCTGAGCAGAAATGGTGACAGGTCTGAACCATAAAACACCAAAGCATAGTTTGGCAACAACATTTTTTAATCTTTTATTTTGAGAATACCTCCTGTGATTGGTGTCAAGGAAAGCTCAGATGAGCTCCCAAAGTGATATCTCAGCTTGCCACTGTTCAATCATTCTCTGTATGCTTTGCAAATGTCACACAAGCACCTGATATCTGTGAGTGACGTAACACCTTTGGGAAGGGACAAAGAGTCAAGAATTTAAAAAGCAAAATGGGAATTGTAGCCCTCAGGGAGTCAGCTCCAATATCTGCCAAAGCCTGACTGTGGTAGGAGGTTTCCCCTGAGTCAGGAGCCCAGGGATTGGGTCCCATGTACTTACTTTTCATTATTCTTAAAATCAATAAGTAGATACTGACTACTCTTAAAGTGAATATCAAGATTAATTGACCCAAGTGGTAAGTATTGATTCGGGAATGGCCAATCGATTGTCAAGGGATGATAAATCTTGAATTTTATGGGAACACGAAGCCACAGGCAGAAGCAACCCCATGTTAGCAGTAGTGGACAAACACACTGGGCCAGGATGCACTGACAGCACCAAGCTTTGCAAAGAACAAACTCTCCCTTTCTTTCCTCAGAGGAAACCTGGGTGAAGTCTGTCACATATGCCATATAATACCAGTCTTGTTATTGCAGAGTTCAGCAGTAGGTGCGTCCAAGGTGAGTCTTCCTTCACTGTGCACTGACACAAAAACTTTGGGAGATCTACTGGGATAGCAGCCTCCAGAAATTCATCTGATATTTTCAGGCACTGGAGCTTCTTTAACCAGCATTTTGAAGAGATATGAGTGAAAAAATGCTGTTGCCATGGATTTGAATACTTTGTGGGGCAGAAGTCATCTGATATGAATGACCTTTTAAAAAAATAATATATGCAATATTGCCAGGTAATGTGATTTATCAATAAAATTTCATACAGTGTTATTACTGATTTCTTGGAGTTGCTAAAACTTGAAATAATTTGGTACTTTGTCCTTTTATTTTTGGTCCAGCATGACTCAGAAGATCTGGGTTTGGGTTGTTTTCACTTATGAACTTACGATTTTTTTTTTTTAACCAAAGCTAGTAGTAAAGTTTTATTCTTATGCTACACCAAAAGGGGTTGTCAAATCAAATGGGAGTTAGTTAGTACTGTAAAACCACAGCTGAGGACAGTGTCTGTCTATCTAGGACCTGCATAAACTCTCTTCTCCAGCAAGGTTGCAGCACAAAGAGCAGAGAGACACACAGGGAAAGGCTGTGACCTTCAAGATAATCTATCCCCTGTCTGCCCAGATCAACACAAAACATAAAAGTCCCCAGCACCTGGGGTTTCAGGCCCTGCCTTCAGGAGATCTCTAACTGTCTGGAGAAAATGTCCTTAAAAGGTTTCCTCCTTTTTTTTCCCCAGCAGCATATCTGTGCCTCTTTAGCCACATTCCCATTCCCATTACAGCAATGCCTCCCCTCATGAGCATCCACATCCGCGACGTTTCTTCAAAGACAACCACCTGGGAACTGCCAAACACTATCTAGACCTCTGGGATGTGAAATATTTGTATTTTAATTGCATTCTTTGTTCTTATTTCTAATAAAGGATGATATTATGAGGCCTGAGGGCCATATTCCTCTTCCTAGGGATTTTTACTGTGTGATGATAAGAAAAATGCTACATGATGTGGAATATGTATTCAACAAAAATGTCCTTCAGTGTGAGGAAATATCCTATCTTCTTTCATAACCTTAGATGGAGGGGAATACAGCTGAGAGCTCTTCCCTTAAGCACTGCTTCCTACCCTGCATTTACTCTTCTGTCTTATTTTCTATAGGCTCCCATGAATGACACTTGGAGACAAGAAAGAGAGGGGAATTTTTAAAAAAGAGTGCAGGAGGCATGGGTACAAAACCAATTATTTATTAATAGGTTTTGTCCACACAGCTCCTGTGCATCATTTGGAGCATTTACCCTGTAGGCAGTAAGGAGCAATCAGGTGAGAAATTTGGGTTTGCATCTTGCCAGACGAGCTTGACAACTTCATGCTAAACTTTAGCTCCTCATCTCTGTCATTGCAACACAGGAGTGTGTTTAATCTAGACAAAAAAATGCTCAGCAGAAGATTTTTCTCACAAAATGTTGATTTTACACTCCCAAACATGCATATAGACATATTTATATTATGAATTTATTAATATATATGTAGATAGATATATATATATAAGCAATGTATTAAATGCCCTTGGGTTTGCACTGAAAAAGGGACATTTAGCCAGTAAGAATTTGAGACCAGTAAGAACTCCATTATTGTAAAAAAGTGAAAGTATAATTAAAAAATAACATCCTAGCAAAGAAAAAACAACACTTTGAATAGACCCCTATACATCATTTGCACCTGTAGTGACTCAAGCATCTCTCATTAATGCACAGGTTTACCAGTGCCAGCTGAACCACGAGTGTTGGAGGACTTTGTTTTGGCGTGAGTTATAATCCTGAGGATGCCACCAAGGAGGAAGTTCCTTAATTCCTCTTGCCTTAAACCACAAGACAGCAGTGCCTCATTTCATGCAAGAAATTACAGCATTCCATGCAAGTTAAGAGACTTTCAGGAGTCAGGCAATGAGTCAGTTGGCAGGACTGGGAAAAGTTGCCTCATTGTGCACCATTATTAAGTGCTATTCTGATCTCTGTGGTATACTGTCAGGAGTCAGAAAATACCTGAGGATGCTGAAGTTTCTTGGACTCGCTCATTAAAGTATAATCAAAGTTGTACAACAAGGTTCTCTGACGGTGTTTAAGTTTGAACTCAAACACTGCTCAGCGTGGATTTGATTTCTATGGGTTGTTGCAGTGAAGTTGCTTAACAGCTCCAGTGGGAACTGCCACAAACAAACACTGAGCAAGAACTCGGGACAACAACTGTTCAGTGCTGAGAATAAGATTCTTAATCACCTGACAAGAAAAGGAGCTAATGAAATAGAGCTGAGTGCAAATTCCCCCTAATGGACCAGTTCCCATTCTTTCTGTACAATTTCAGTATTTAGTGTCAAGTTAATCACAATGTTTGAGCTTCAGTCAGTAACACATGTTCCTCAAAATAAAAAGAGGCTTTGTTTTCTGGTTGTCCATCGGATTTCAATAAACCTTTCAAACATGTATGCCAGTTCTACTGACTGCAGGAGCATGAAGATGATGGACTGTATCTTTGCATCAAAGGGCTGATTTCTCACAATTTAAAAGAGGAAGACAAGCTGGGATGCTGAGAACAACGCTTGTCCCTCATCCCTTCCTAATCTGGGAAGGGGATAATTATCACAAAGGGCTATTTACCTGTAACTTGGGTTATGCATAAAACATCTATTAACTAATAAAGCAAGAATCACAGAAGTTGGAGGGAACCCACAAAAACCATCAAAGTCCAACTTCTGGCCCTGCACAGGACAGACCTAAGAATAACACCATAACCTGAGAGCTAATTTAATTAATTAGAAGATTAGAAAATTACCTAGAAGAGTTAACTTACCAGCACCAGCTACCTAACTTACCTGTCAAGACTCCACTCCATTGCTCTGAGGTAAATGTAGGTGTTGGGCATTAAAAGCTGGCAGCAGGCACTGTAAGGAAGACAATTAACAGCAGCAAGGAAGCATCGCAGCCTGCCAGACTTTTACTGAGGCAAGTCATAAAATGCTTTTGTTCATATTTTCCAAGATTCATTGGCAGATTTGTAATTGATGACAGAGTTAAGAGAGAAAGTGTCTCTCTCGAGCTCTGTGCAAGGCTCCCCATGCCATTGATAATGACCTACTTGCATTTACAAGAAATAAGTTCCAGCATCCTTTTATTGATACAAAACTGCCCACCATTGAGGAAGTCCAAACAGCCCTGCAGAAGCTAAAGATAAATAAAGCTATTAAAACCTACTCCATTTCTCCTGAGCTGCTAAAGTCTGTGGCCTCTTAATTGCTACAAAGCTATAGACGCTGTCCAAACTCATTTGAAAGAATAATCATATACTCAATAACCAGCACATTGGAATAGCAATAATAAAATACCACAGAAAAGGAAAGATGACTAAGTAAAAAGGCATTGCTTGGTGTAGTTCTATTTTTAATACTTGTCAACTATTGCCTGGGTCATGCACTGAAGATTTGCTATCAGAGTGATTCCCATGATAAAATCACCTCAGAGACAGTCAATATTTTTAAACACTTGTCCATAGCTGGATGTTTTTGTAGGGTGAAATCCTAGGGAGTTTGTTTAGCCCCAGATGTGGCTCCAGCAGAAGATTTGACTGAAGACACACTTGGTAAATTGTATGCTTTGTATGTTTTTTGTTAGTGGTTGGACCTGATGGTCTAAAGGCTGAACTTGATGATCTTGAAGGTCTTTCCCAACCTTAATGACTCCATGATTCTGTGTTTTTTATTCTGATTTACTCTTGTTTTGCTCTTTCATCCTCTTGCAAAAGAGTGGGACCATTCCTCCACAAGGACATATTTGCAAGGGGAGACCATAGATGTCCTCTCTGTGGACACCACCACCACAAGGACAGGATGCATTAGGCATCTCCCAGTTTTGGGACTCCTAAAACAACTTCAAGGTTGCCCCAGCCATGTTAGGTCTCCTACTAATTGACTGGCTAATTTAGTCCTAAATGCTGCAGCCTGACCATGTTTCCTTTCAAGGTCCCTTTCAAATGCCTGACAGCTCTATAGATTCAAACCCTGGTGACAGAGCCATTTAAATAAACTAATCCACCAAAATTCTCACCAGCCCTTCAAAATCCACAATTATGGGCCAGTCAAGTCTTCCCTAGACCACTGACTCCAGTGGAGCCCCTGCAGATTTGTACCAGCTGAAGAGTTGGCTGATAAGCACTGTGTCATTTTTGGCATATTACAATGACGGTGGAGAAAAGATCATTTAAAGTTATTGTATTCTGTTGCATCTTTCAACCTGTTCCACAGAAAACTATCATGGATTTGCAGATCTCCCCATAAGTCACAGTAAAAGCATGTCACTTTTCTCTGATCTTTAATTCCTTGAGTAGCTATTTCCTTAATTGTAGTTTACAGATAATTCCAGGTAGAGTAGGTCTCATTAAAACCTCATTTGTCACTCCATAGTGACTGCAGTAGCACAGTGTCTCCTACTGTAACTAGAAGGCTCCACAATAATTGCACATCCCCAGGCAGTGAACACCAAGGTTTTAATGGTGCCAACTGTAACTGCAGCAGAAGGAAAAAAGCCCAACGTGCACAGCACAGAATGTGCTAACACAGCAAAACACCCCCTACCAGACAGCAGCGAAAGGCAGCAATCCTTTCCCCAGACCCCGGGCTGCAAATCTCGTCATGGGATTTAAGTTCAGAGTCTCTGGGGCAGGAAAAACATAGACCGATGGGAAGTGCACCTTCTGTCATCAGGGGTTGTTAGAGCCAAGGGGCTCAACTCAGCTCGGGTAGGGTCTGACCTCTCTTTTCCTAAAGAAGAAAGGAAGGTGCCAAAGGAGCTGCAACCACTTTCATGTGGGGGAAAATGTCATTAAAAGGTTATCTGCTGCAATCCAGAGCGCGCCACTTAAAATGTAACTGCCAGGATGCTAAATGCATTAAATCAAATTAACTTCTCTGGAGTGATGGGAGTGCTAGAAAGAGAGCAGATAGTTTGTGTGGTTTATATCATCTGCAAGAGAAAGCAGTGGAGCAGAGAAAACTTTCAAGCTGCCATTTCTTAAAATTACGCTCAGTGCTTTCCTCCCTTTCGTTAGAAACATTAACAGATCGTTGGTCCTGATCTCATCCCACCAGTGGGGAAACAACTGCACAGAGATTAAGTGCCCACTTTAAGGTAAAGTAAATAGGTATAGCAAGCCCCTGGGAGCCAGACCAGACCTGAAAGTGGAAATCTAAGTTACTTTGCATGGTCACAATGCTAGAGATTGGGGCCTGAGTGGCTGGAAATGCCCAGCAGGAAAGGGCCTGGGGGTGCTGGTGACAGAGGCTGGACATGAGCCCAGGGGTGCCCAGGTGGGCACAGGCCAGTGGCCCCTGCACTGTGCCAGACATGGGGTGTCACAGCCCCAGGGCAGTGCCTGTCCCCGTGCTGGCACTGCTGAGGCACCTCCAGTGCTGGGGCAGTTCTGGGCCCCTCAGACAGGAGAGACATTGAGGGGCTGGAGCGTGTGCA
>JAOXXN010000364.1:1373040-1387951 GCA_026770055.1 Myrmophylax atrothorax
ACAGGCACTGCCCTGGGGCTGTGACACCCCATGTCTGGCACAGTGCAGGGGCCACTGGCCTGTGCCCACCTGGGCACGCTGGTGCAATCGCTCCATTCTGAACATAAGGATCTGTTTTGCTGCCATAATAAGCCTGTGATCATGCGGGACTGCAGAGTTGCTTCAAAGGTGTTTCATTACAGGAGTACTAGTGTTTATAAATCTTATGTATTTCTCATCCCAAACAAGAGAGGGCACAGTCACCCATATGTACCTACAAACCACCTGCATGGCTCCTGCAAACACCTTGCCTCCCTAGAAGTCTCCCCTGCTTTCCTCACTGCCCTTCTCATGATTAGATCTACAAAGCTTCCAAAAGTTGCGCTGACATAGCAATAATCTGGAAATATCCCTCTGGAGGCGCCTATTGATTGTCGCTGTGGGTGGATTATATGAAGGATCTATCTTAATTACCAGAAACTATCTCCTTGGAATGGCCAGCAATGTAGCAAAAATGATGCACAAGGAGATCCATTACTCTCAGGGAAAGGTCAATCCAATAGGATGTATGTTTGCATTCAGGTCAAGTGATGGCTATTCCATCACCAGGCTCCATTCTCACTGCCCTGTCAGCTCTGTAATGGCTTCACCTCTCCTCTGTTCCTCTCACCTCCCTCTCCCTGGTGCCAGACTGATAACACGAATTAGGGCAGCTGGAGGTAACAGGGCACAGCTGTATTATCACAGATGATAAACAGTGTCAAAGGCAATTATGGGAGCTACAGAGAGAAGAGGGAACTTTCAAACCCATCCTTTGCTTCCCATGGAGAGTACCTGGCCATAATGAGAGCAAAAAAGGGGAGATGGAAGGAGGTAGCCAGCTTTGCTGCCTCTTCCTTCATGAAGCATTTGCTCCCCTTTGGGAACATCTCTGATCTGCTGGAAACACAGCTCTGAATAAGTGTCATGGAGTAGGACAGGGAAAGGAAGGGGTGAGGAACCTCACACACAAGATTTGAAAAAGAACTGGATGTTGATGGAGACACAAATGTATCCACAATGGTCAAAATTAACTTTGGCACCACATGGAAAAAAGACATGACAGATATTAATGTCTGGCAGAGGTGTTTGTCAGAGGTTTGCTGCTCCAGAAGGCAACCTGGGACAGGATCATGGATAGGGAGCTCTGTGGAGTGTTGCAAAGCTCCTAGAACTCATAAAGTCATGGAATGATTGAGGTTGGAAAACAACTCAAAGTCCAACTGTTCCCCCAGCAGTGCCAAGCCCACCACTAACCCATGTCCCCAGATGTCACATACACATGACTTTTAAATCCCTTCAGGGATGGGGACTCCACAACTGTTCTGGACAGCTGTGCCAGGGCTGGACAACCCTTTTGGTGAGGACATTTTCCCTGATACCCAGTCTTAACCTCCCCTGGGTCTCCTCCGTCTGGTGTTGCGAGTAATTCAGCTGTTGCCCATGGTCCTACTGATAGTGTGCAAGCTGAGATATAAACTAATAAATTCATTATTATACATTAAATAAGCAGATAAATTGCCTGGATTGGGGTGTTTTTTCCACAAAATTGCCCATGTCGGTCATTAGACCTCTCACACATGGATGTTTTTAAGCCTTCTCTAGCTACAGCTAAAATAGATTTACAAAATGGAAAGAAATATCTACTGTGGGGCTGCAGGTCTATTGGCTGCACCAGATCCAAAACAGAAATATCAAAAAATACAGATTTACTCATATAGAAAGAGAAATAGGGTTGACTAAATTTCCACATTTCTCAGGGCTAAGTCAACATGTAAGTCAGGAGACGAAAAGCCAGTGAAGTGAGATAACCCCCTCTCTCCTGTGAAGCCACTTTTGGGTTCCTCACTTGGCATGAACACAAATCCAGGTATATTCTCAGACTCCTCCCATTTTTTACCTCCTCTACTTCCTACTGGTATTTCATTAAAAAAACCCCAACCACACTCCCCCAAAAAACCCTCAGTCTTGAGTTTAAAGGTTAAAATGGACTTTGCAAAACTGTGTCCTACATAGAATCTTGGAATCACAAAATGGTTTGGTTGGAAGGGACCTTAAACATCATCTTGTTCAAACTCATCTTCTGCTAGCCCAGGTTGCTCCAAGCCCCATCCAATCCGGTCTCGGACACTTCCAGGGATGGGGCAGCTACAGATTCTCTGGGCAACCTGTTCCTACACATCTCTGCTTCCCAGCTCTTCCCATCAAAGGCCTCCTGAACTTTTTGGTAACTAGCACAGAAACTCTTTCTAGGTAACTAGCACGGGTGTTCTGCAACACTCTTAATGATGGCCTCATCTGGAATTGCTTTATTAATATTTATTAAGTGATCACTAGCTGCAGGTACATTCTTTAATAACTTATTTATAAAGCATGTTATAAAACACATTAAAAATACATTCTTTAACAGATAACACAATAACAAGATGCTATAAAGCAAACTATAAAATGTAAATGACGGCTGTACCTGAGCTGAAAACACACTGGAGGCCAGAAAAAAGGGAGAGAGGGGAAAGGAATTTGTACCCAATGTGCCTGAAAACAAGCAGTACCCTTTGGAAGACCGCAGGACTCATTCAGATAACATTGAAAAGGATAAATATAGAGCACCAGACCATTTTGACCCATGGCTATGGGCAGGTAGTGGGGAATATGCAGTTTCTGCAAAAGTATTCCCAGGCAAGGTGAGAAAGGGCTCCTGCTGCTACTTTTGGATGGGATGGGACTCTCTGAATCCCTGCAGCCCTCCAGCCACCAGCCCATTTCTCTCAGCACCCCTGCACACTTTGCTTTTCAGATACTCCTTCCCTTCCCTTCTTACCTCTTCTCTTTACTCTTCTGCTTCTTGACATCCCTGTTTCTACCCCTTTTCTCTCTCTCTTGCCTTCCTCCATCTTTTTCCACCTTCTTTGCAGGGTGTCAACACTGTTCTTAGAGTATCCTTGCAATACAGAGGATTTAAATGCTTCTAAGCATGGGGGTCCGTGCCCTCCACTCATAGGGATCCTGGAAATGAGAGTGGATAGTGGAGCTATCATTAATCTTTGCAAACCCATCTGCAAGGCAGGTTTGGTCCTCAGGGCTCCTGTGCATCCATGGTCGCATCCTCACCTCCACACAAGGCCTAGGAAAACAGCACCAGCACTGCATCACCTTTTCTTCAACCAGATCTTCACTGATTTCCTCATTTCAGAGCAAGGAAATGTCCTTTTATTTTCCCTCTATGAAAACCTGTCAGACTGGGATTTCCATCTGAGCTAGCCACTGCAGTTCCCATTTGAGTGAAAAAGGTGGAAAAATGCAATTCAGCATATCCCAGGGTTGGTTTACAGGAGTTGGAAGCAGACAAATCCTACCCACCAGCAGCTCCAATCCTCTGCTCCTTGTTTTCATACCTTTCCAGGGGCATCTAATGCTCAGCACTTGGTCTTAGCAGGTACAACTCTACTTACACTCCTCAATGTCCTACTGAGAGAGAAGAAAGTCGCAAAAAACCATTAGTAACCACATTCAATTGTTAATTAATTCTTTAGGACAAAAGGGAAAGTTGAGGAGAACAGAAACAGTCATGTTTTACTTGGCTTTGCAGAACAATTGTGAAAAAGCTTATGTTAGTGTGCATATTCATAAAACTGCAGTGATTTTTGGATGTGTCTGTAATGGGAAGTCAGCAATGGCAGGCAACCTGCCCATCACTGGCTCAGCCCAGATTTGCTGCTCTGAGGGGTTCTCAGGAGATCTAGAAGCCTAAAAATGGAGGCAGAAAATATTTACTGAGAAATTAAAAAAGAAAAAAAAAGAAATAAAAGCCATTCATGGAAAACCACAATTTATCGCCACACAGAACCTAGAGCTGCTCTGACCAAGATATTTTTTTTCCCCCTCTGCTGTTTTCACCTAGGATGCCAAGGACTTTCCATTTTTAGTGAAATCATTCTTGATTCTGGACCATTCAATCTCTTCATTTCCCCCTTGCAGGAGCATTGAAACCTCTCTCCCAGCCTTTTCTTTTCCCCTTCCCTCTCCCCCCCGCCTCCTCAGGCAAGCTAAAATGGCAAGACTAATTTCATTTCTTTTCCTTTAGTTTGTCTATCTGTGACAACCCTTTTTATGCATTTAATTCATTCTCAATTCCTCATAATCAGGAGAAAGGTGTCCCCTAAGGTTAGGAGTGAGCTTGTCAAAAAGGCAGCGTAAATTTACAGAGGTAATCACCAGTCTATCTCCTTTCCCCACTGCCCGTGGAACTATTAACTAATATCACTGTCTAATCTTTTTTGTACTTATTTATTTTGCAGCGAGAAACTAGTGTTATAAACACCCCTACTGTCAAAACTTGTCATCCTCATTACCTCAAGGCGGGTTCCATCTCAGTTATTCTAATTTCATAGTTTCTCGAATTTACAGCCGCTGGAAATTGAGTACAAAATCCATTATCATTTGTATATTTTAATTATGCAAATGAGGCAGCTCAGCTGCTCTGGCCGGGACCTGCAGGGATGCCTAACTTCAGTCTGGGTGATTACAATTTATCCAGTCGAGTCACTTTAATTGTAACAAGCTAATTACATTGTTCCATTTGGCTTTAACAAAAGAAAAGGAGACGGAAGATGCTTAATGGCAAAGGCCCGTGTTGCGCTGCCTCTCCCCAGAGAGGTGGGAGAGGGGTGAGCTGTGTCCCCACACACCTGCGGAGGGGAGAGGGAGGTTTGGGCAGGGGTGAGGTGTCTGCCCTAGGAGGGAGGGCAGGCGAAGGTGAACCTCAGCCCAGGAGAAATTTGTGAGGAGATACTTCACTGTGCTCAGCCATTCCCATCTCGGCACAAAGCAAATCATTCCCAACAACTGAAGGATGCCCCAGAGGGAGAGCAGCACTGTACCCCTGCCTCCATCACCCCAACCATCCCTGAGCATTCTCCCGCAGGGAACTGAACAAAGGCACATCCCAGCCTCAGCTAAAGTCTCAAGGACTCTTGGTCCCTAGGTATATCAACTCTTTATCTCCATTGTAAGATATATTATCTGCATTTATCGGCATTTCATTCAGGTACCAAAAAAAAACCAAAACAAAACAAAGTCTTGCCACCTCCAGCAGCCCAGATCAGCAATTGCTTTCTCAGACTCACAATAAATGCTCAGCACCTAAATTAAATACCCAGGAGAGATGTAATATAGCTGCCCACACCTTCACTGAGGCTGTTAATAATTACTTCTCTCACACTGGCCATCTGAGGATCTCCAAACCTTTTGTAAGTATTAATGAATGAAGCCTCGGTGTGAGAGAGTAGAAGCATATTCTCATCAGCTCTTTATAAATGGGAAACGAAAGTGCAGCAAGGCAAAGCAGCTGTCAGAGTTTCAAGGGAAGGACTGGATTCAGTCCATCCAACTCACAGGCACTTGTTCAGCCAGACACCTCCTGCTCCTGTTATATACTGTGAGCCACAGCTTGAAGACCATTATGTAGATCAGATCCCAACCCCAATCCACACAGCTCTTCCAAGCAGGTTCCACAGTTTCCTGTGATGGCAACGGCCTTCAGTTTCCTCCAAAAGCTTCTCCCCCTAGGGGTGGAAGGATCCTTCCTGAACATGGTAGCTCCTGAACATGGGAGGCATATTTTGGCTCAGGCTTTGCCTGGGGTCTTGTAGGAAGAAGTTATCATGCAGGGGAAGGAGAGGGGAATGATATGAGGCTACCAATCCCTACCCAGATGCTGGGGATATATCTTGGTTTTTCACAGCCCAGTATAAGCTGAATGGCTGTAACAGAGAGACAAATTTGAGGACAGCAGCTCAGCCGGTGGGCAAAATTTTGCATGCATGTAGGATCTGAAGTTCCTTTATGAAAAAATGATCATGTTTGCCTCAAAATCACCCCAGTCAGAGTTGGTACATGACCTCAGTCCATGCCAGCAGAGCCACTCCAAATTTGCAGCATATAAAGCCACCTGGTTTAGTGGACGATGTCCCTGCCTATGGAAGGAGGTTGGACTAGATGACCTTTAAAGGCTCCTTCCAACCCAAGTCATTCTGGGATTCTACCGTTCTACTTGCTGTGCTGCCCACACGTGACGGTTGAGCTCCATGTCCTCCTTCCTGGTCCTCATGACCACTGTGCATCAGAACTTCTGGCTCTAACAATGGGAGACCAGGGAGGCCTCCAGCTTTTCCTATAAAACCTTCAAAAGGATCACGTCCCTTCTTCTGATATTAGCACCTACCTATTCTTCAAAAAACCTATTCCCTCTTCAAAATATCTGCCTGATGGCTGTGGGTTTAACTGGGGGAGAGAATAATCATTCCTTGGCAGAGAAGAGATGAAAGAACCACATAGATCTTTTCCCTCTCTAGTTGCTAGGGATGTGCATGATTATTGTTATTGTTATTTCCTTTGATACACAGCATTCAATTAATTTCCTTCGACACACGTTTATGGCACTCCAAGGAGCGTTCCAGGAGCGCTGCTTTTCCAGCACATCCAGCTCACCAGCATCCTTTGTGTCAGTTTGGCTACTTTAGAGGGGGTGAGGAGGAGAGGAGAGGAGAGGAGAGAAAAGAGGGCATGATCCTTCTCAAAGAAACACTTGCCCTTGGCCACATGCACAGATGCTGGGGAGAGAGAAGCCTGAGCACAGCTCGCGCTATACCCAAGTGAGTGTTCGTGGAGTCCCGTTCAATAAAGCAGCAGTAACCACCATGTTGCTGCATTCCCTTGTCAGCCACCAAACCATGGCAGGGAAAGGAAATTGAACCCATTAAACACGCACACAGATGCCTCTGTGCCATTGCCCCCCTCAGGAGGAGAGGAAGGAGCCTCTATTAATTTTTTTTCCTATTGTGCCTTTACCAAATGCAGTCATTTAATCATTAAAAAGAGGAGGGAGGGGGGCAGGGGCAGGAAACATGATGAAGAGTGGCACCAGCTACTGCAATATCCAAGTGAGTCTCCAGGAACGAAGCATCACTCTGGTTGTCACTATTGTTCTGTATGACGTGCTGCTGATGGCCATGATCACCACAAAGTCTTTGTGCCTCACTCCCATTCCCCACGTTGCTCCCCAGCTTCCCTGTAGATAGGGAATCCCTCCCTCCTCCAGTGCCTGATATTAAGTGGGCCCTGCCAGGCCTCTGGACACTCTGCTTAGGGTTCAGCATCTTCTTCACCTCTGGTCTGGAGCCAGGCTGGGAAAGCTGGGGGTGTTCAGTCTGGTGAAGAGAAGGCTCCAGGGAGAACTTAGAGCCCCTTCCAGTGCCTAAAAGGGCTCCAAGGGAGCAGAGAGGGACTTTAGACAAGGGTCTGCAGCAACAGGACAAGAGAGAATGATTTTAAATTAAAAGAGAAAAGATTCAGACTGGATATAAGAAGAAAAATTTTGCACTGATGGTGGTAAGGTACTGGCAGAGGTTGCCCAGAGTGGTGGTGGTTGCCCTTTTCCTGGAAATATTCAAGACAAGGTTGAATGGGGCTTTAAGCAACCTGAAGGTGTTGAAGGTGTTCCTGCTCATTGCAAAGTGGTCAGACCAGATGACCTTCGAAAGTCCCTCCCAACTCAAACCATACTATGGCTCTGTGATTCTGTGATCTCCTCCAAGGCTCAGCTCCTCATGACGAACATCACTTCTCCCTGGCCTGCTGACATGGGATTGGGCAGCCTGGGGATTCCAGTGCTCTAGCACTGATAATGGGCAAGGTGTGGTGGAGACCTGCTGATGGTATTGACATAAATGGGCTAAGGAAGAGCTGCCATCCCTTTACATGCACCAGGGCTCCTGCAGTGCACTCCCACCATCACACATGTGTGCCAAACCCAGGTGTGGCCAGGCTCTCTCAAGAGGTCAGATTTGAGGTGACAGTCCCAACCCTGTGCTCTGAGCTTACCAATACAAAGGCTTAAGCCCTAACCTGGTGCACAGGGACGAGCACGAGAACAGGCTTTACTGGGTTGGATCAAAGGCCTTTCCCAGAGTTCTGTCACTAACTGTGGCCATAAAGACGAGCCAAGAGAGAGGCACACGTACCTCCATGGATGGCTCTCCTGCTCCACAGTCATTTCCTGAGCACCAGGATGTACCAGATGTCATTTCTCTGCCCTATGTAGCATACCATGGAAATTTCACCATTTTTCAGTACCATTTGGAGCAATTAACAGGGGAGATGTTACACAGTGGGTTGGTGGAGATTCAGCATGAGCCTACTATGCAACAATTGGCTTCTCACACCTAGAAGACAATGAAGTGAACAGAAAGACCTGAAGATACAAAGCATACAAGTGTGGGAGGGACTATGGGATGGCATCAGACAATTAGCAGGGTATATAATGTGTAGCCTTGCGTCACTTGTAGCAAATGCTTCCAATTCAAGCAAGGATGAGACACTTCCCACCTCAAACCTTTAACTCAGCACGTCTGAGCAAGCCTTTGTTCACAGCACATAAGCCCAGGCATGGGGATAATGCAGTTTGTGTACATGTGTACATGCATGGGCAATAATATAGGGAAGCTTAGGTAAGTGCTAAAAAGGCTATGTTGGGTACCTATGGCACATAGTGGCGAAAAACAAGCCTGAGGAGGAGAAAGGAGAATTATCCTGTTGTCACCAGTCCTGTGATCTACAGTTGCAGAAGGAAAGCTGCAGCCATCTGCTTGCTCTCCTGTATGTGCTTCCCCCTCCCCCTTTCACCTTCTTCATTTTCTACACAGCCTTCAGGACTTTTGTCAAAACAAACCAAACAACTCTAATTAACCAACTACAGTGTGCCAAAAGTTAAAGGCACCACTTCTCTCGTTTTTCCATCTCCACCAACAGACAGGTAGAGCGTCTTCATGTCACACTGGATCTAGTGAGATGATATTGCTTTAGCTACCAAAAACATCAATGGACAGAGATGTTGCTCATTGTAAAAACCCAGCTATGCCACATGCTATGGATAGAACCATAGAATTGTTTAGGTTGGAAAAGACCTCTCAGGTCATTTAACCATTTCCCAGGACTGCCAAGGCCACCACTAACCCATGCCCCCAAGTGTCACATTCACATGGCTTTTAAATCCGTCCAGGGATGGGGACTCCACCACTGCCCTGGACAGCTGGGTCAGGACTAGACAACCCTTCAAATGAAGGAATTTTTCCTTTCACCAACCCTGAACCTTCCCTGGTGCAATTTGAGGCCATTTCCTCTCCTCCTGCCCCTGTTCCCTGGAGCAGAGCCTGACATTCCCGGCGCCCCCCTCCTGTTAGGGAGTTGCAGAGAGTGAGAAGGTCCCCCCTGAGCCTCCTTTTCTCCAGGCTCAGCCCCCCCAGCTCCCTCAGCCACTCCTGCTGCTCCAGCCCCTTCCCAGCTCCGTTCCCTTCCCTGCACACGCTCCAGCCCCTCAATGTCTCTCCTGTCTGAGGGTCCCAGAACTGCCCCAGCACTGGAGGTGCCTCAGCAGTGCCAGTGCAGGGAAGATGAAGGTCTGGCATCCAGATGAAACACCACCCAAGCATTTTACTGAAACCTCCATCCGATGTTAACAGAATAACCCCTCCTATGGGTTTTTAATGCTTGCCATTTCACAGAGTACTATCATTGACATAGGAGGTACATTTAGCTATATATCTCTAATGGTATAAGAGTAAAATGCCTGGAGAAATAAATAATAATAAGCTCTTTTATAGCTTCTTATACTGGCAGATCTCAGATTAATTGAAATTATATGCTACATGCCTGCTCATTCTCTGGACAGAGATTAAAATGGGAAGTGATCATTTGCAGCTACATAGATGAGAATACAAGGTGGGATTTTTCTGACAGTCTTTGGGCATCATTTTGTTTAGAGTTACAAGGCCTGAATGAAGCCTCTGGAGATGAATAAGGCTGTTGGGTTTTACATCCCATTCCTTTTCCATAAGGCAAGTCCATAGCACCCATGTGTAGTACAAAAGGAAAATTTCTCCAGTTTTGCAATGTTCTGTGGAGTTTCTCCTAAGTTCTTTCCAGGTAGAGTGAAGGGTCTAAATCCCATTATAGGCTAATAGGAGTTGCATTTCTACATCCACTGGAGTGTGGCAATACAGGTGTGTTCTAAAGTGTGGAACCAAATTTTGGCCTTGCCAGAAGTGCTATCATGAGGATGGCTGGTGAAAGGCCATCACCTACAGCCACTGAGAGGTTTAAGCTGGAGGAACACAAGGGAGTATGGACCAGAAATATTACATGGAAGTGGAATGGGACAGATTTGTGTCCCAGAAAGAGTTTCTTTTAAGATTTGATTCCAAAATAGCACCACTGGAAGGCAACCAAGACTAGTAGCACACTCAACAGTGAATTTGAGTGGCTGCTTCAGACACGAGAAAGACCCAGAGCAAAATTTCAGGAAGAAAACAGCATCTTTCACCTTTCAATGGGAGCTAGCAGGCTTTGGATTATTTACTTTCAGTTTTCATTTTGACTGCTTTCCCTTCAATCCAGAGAAGTATGCAAAGATACAAAGCCAAACCAGAATATTTTTTTTGGTTCAGATATGGAAAAAAAAAAGAAAACATGTTAATTTGAGTAAACATAAGAAAACACTTTATTCAGCTCTTCCATAAACAACTTGTCCACTCATCTGGTATTATTTCACATGCACCATCTGTAGATAAAAAAGAACAGAAACATTCTATAGATCCCCTGGCCCAGGCTTTTTTATTACTTTAGATAGCAGAAGACCCGAATTCCAGTAAGGAGCTGTGATTGCATGCAGTTTGTTAAAAACATCAGTGACAATTACATCTCATAGTCCAGATTTCCTCCTTTAAAAATTCTGCTCCTTTTTGTGTTTAAATTTTCATCTTTCAGGAGATAAATGGATGGGAAAATAGTTTCCTGGACAATATCAACAAAAATTGTTGTCAGACTTTTGGGTTTATTTTTAAAATTTCATAATAGCAGAGGTCTGAGACATAAGTTTTTGCTTTCCATTTAGGTTTGGTAACAAGTTTCAGCCTGCAGAATGAAAAATGTACTTTGGGACAGCATTATTACAGTGATAATGACCTTTTATGCATGCTGTAATCATTTTATTATGTAGCCTTACAGTAATCTATACTCATAAAGTCTCAAGATTGTTCTCTTAATGTCCTCTCTATTAATTGCTATTTTCATCAAAAGTTAAATTGCTATGGTCAATAATTTAAATTCCATTAACATTGGAAAAGAAAAAGGGATGCAGAGAAGTATTGAAAGTATGAAGAGATGCATTTTTCTAAAATCATAGAATTCTGTCATTTTATTCTAAGAAATATTCACCTGGCTAATTTATCCCATGCAGATGAGCCTAAGAACTGCAATAGCAGCTCCAGGTACCATATAGTTTACACCATGGTCATGCTAATGTGTTTGAGTATCAGCCTGATGGCTGATGTAAATGCAGCATCATCTATGAATTCCAGCAGCCTCTGATGTGAACGTCACACGGAAAACAGGCACTTCACGTAATTAAACAGCCAAGTAGGCAAACCCAGACAAAAGAGCCATAAGTTGTCAACAGTCAGCTCATAAGGCCGTATATCATGGCTGATATATAGCTTGCCTGATGCTGTTGCCATCAGCAGAAAATAAAAAAATTAAGTTTGATTTCTTTTGCTGAACGTTTTGGAGGGAGTAAGAGAGGAAGAGAGAAGCATTTAAACTTCTTTGTTGATGATGATGATGATAACAAGGATAGATCATCTGTTATGAAATTGGCAGCTTTAATCTTTCTTCCCAGCCTCATTTTTATACCCCTCCATGGGATGTCGTCTTGAGGGGCTCATGTGGGGTGGACTCACAAGATTTCCACGAAGGTTATGATGTCAGGCAGCACAAGGTGGCCCAGCCCTGAATATCTACAGCAATGCCATCCACTTTCCTCCCTGAGTTTTGCCAGACACAGGAAATAGGACAGGACCACACCAGAAAATTTTTATTTAAATCAGTGCCATTCCTGAGGAAAAGGAAAAGCCCCACAGAGAAGTGCAAGGATGGCAGAAACTCCTTGCACAGGACCAAGCCCACCACACAATAGATGGAGGGATGTAAATAATTGAAGAGGATAATTTTGTAATGCTGTGACCCCTGAGCATTGCACATCAGTCATGCAGATACCATCTCTCTCCGATCTAGCCTGCCCCGTCCTCCACTTCACTGTACGCACCATTAATGACCTTTCATGAGAATTAACTGATACTAACGCATCAACTACAGATGTACTGCATTTTTAAAAAGCACCAGCATAGTTCTACTTCTTAGGCCACACAGAATAGTTTTGTAAAAACAATTATCATGATTTAAACAGCTCGTTATGGAAATGTCTATTGAGCTGCCGAGTAGCATTTTCCGCCCTGTTCATGGAAAGCATTAGAGAGTTGTCAAAAAAAGAAAAGTGAGATCCTATTAATTGTGTCAAGTCTGTTGGCAGGTCCTGAGCTGAGGAGACTCAAAGGCATTGGGAAATATAAGTTTGGAGGGTACTTTTGAGCTTGGATCAGTTTGTTGCAAGTGAGTGGACCTATCAACCAAGAGGTGAAAGGATAGGGAGGTGGATGGGTGAGTGGAGGAGTCTCCCAGTCCCTCCCAGGAACAACTTTTTGAAGCAGCAGCGTTTGGGATGGGCTGCAGGCCAGGAGCACAAAGCAAAAATATGCTCTCTGCCCCAAAGGAAACACAGTCAAGCCTGAATATAAAACCTAAATTCCTGAGTGGAAACAAAACAGAACAACTCTATTCACTCTCCAGCTTAGAAATTCAGATCACCATAAATGGATGAGACATTTCCAGCATTTGTGTGTTTCCTGGTCATCCCAAAGGCTTTCCCCCTTCAAGATTTATTTACACACAGGAATGTAAGTGACCATGTTAACAGCAGCATGGGTAGATATTTCTATTGTGTGCTCCATGCCCAGTCCCTCAGCTCTTTATCAGCATTAGCTAAATAGACCTCACTGCGTAATCGGTTTTGTACCGATTTTTCTGGTAGGGAAGCCAAGGCAGTGATGGGTAGGTAATTTATCCAAGATCACATCCTCGTGGGCAGCAGAATAAGTGTTTCTCTTGCAGTGAGAGGTCCCAGTGACACTCAGGCATCCACCAGGACACTTTCTGCAGGGAGGATACAAAAGCACCTGAGGAAAAGCCACAGTGTTGATAACAGGGAAAGGAAAGCAAATAGCAAAAAAAAAAAAAAAAACACTAAAAAATTTCTGCTTTGGGGAGAAAAATCTTAATAGTGACACCTGTTAAAAATATTCCCTGAACTACTCATGGACTTGGGAAACAGAAAGCCCATGCTGCAGAAGCACTCATCCTTTCAGAAAGGTCTTCTGTCAAAACAGAGGGATGCTGAGACATATTCCAGGTAAAAACTGTGATCTCCCACAGTTCACAGCGCTGACAGAGACAGAGACTGGAAGACAAGCAGATAAATTGCCATATAAAACTTATCCTCTGGGTAACTGATTTATATTACCCACTCCCTTTGGACTAAAACCATGTTAATTTCAGAGGACAAAATTCTGGTGTCAGAAGCAGGTTGCCTTCATCATGACTGCTAATATTAATCACCATTTCTAGTTTTGTCCATACAAGAAGATGTTGCAGTTATTTGGTTCTAAGGAATTAGGGGGTTGAGATAGGTTCCAATTCTTATCCCATGTGGATAGCTCAGAGTCTCCTCTTGGAAGGCACTGTAGGAGGACAATTATCTGGATGTTACTCCCAAGAGTCAGTGTTCACAAATCATCACAGTAACAGCTCAGAGAATGGTTCCTTGGATGGGCAATGGACAAAATGTGTTCACCCATCCTGTGGATAGACACCCACTTTGGCAAGACACAGGGAAAGACCATTGCAAGCTGGTCTCCATGGGTTTCTGGAGGATGCAGGGAGATGGAGATATTTTTAAAGAAAACATTCTTATCAGATGACTGTCAGACAAACACTGGTTTTACTTCTCCACACCCAACCACACATCTTGGTTCAGTGTTCAGGGAGGGGGTGCAGCTGAGCAGGGCAGCATAGGCTGGCTGGACACTAAGGAAGAAGTCATAAAAAACCTTGAAATTTCCACTTCTGAGATGTAAGAAAATTATGAAGATCTTAATGCAGTCTGATGAAGGCACTGGACAATCTCTATCCCAGATATAAAGTGCTAGAAAATAATTTAGACCTTTAATTTTACAGTTTAGTAAGTGCTTTAACATCAATAAGGTGACAAAACCAGCAAAAAATTGGTGGGAAGAATGGCTACAGATGTAGAGCCACGATCTTAAATATAACTGGGGTTTTTCAAAGACAGAAAGTGTCACTTGTGCTTAGCATACTCCTTTGATAAGAGAACTAACTTTTAGAAAAGGGAATGAAAAAGGTGTCACTTATCCTTGCTTCAGAGAGGGATTAACTGGATTAGTGAAGCTGGAGAAATAGGGGCTTAGAAAGAAAACTGTGAGGTGTTTACCTGTAGGGGAAATAAGAGTCTCTAGTGACAGAGGAAGTGCTGGAATGGGGATAGTTTGTTACTGGAGCCTCTCAGGGATTGCTTTTTTCAGTAGTCATATTTAAGATGTCTGTGAGTGACCTTGGCACAAAAAGAGACATTTTCTACTGACGTTTTCTGAAAATGTAAAAGATATAAATTTGTGGAGGACTGACATGCTGTGTGGGAGGAATCAAGTGACCTTGAGAACTGGATTAACAAAAACAGAGTGGCAGAGTTGGGAGACAAGAATTCCAGGTATCTTCTGGGAATGACTGAGAAGCAAAACCTGAGTGCATTCATGACTGATATGGATATGGAAAGACATAGGCCTGTGGAAGTTAGTCCAGAGGAGGCCACAGAGATGCTCCAGGGCTGGAGCCCCTCTGCTCTGGAGCCAGGCTGGGAGAGCTGGGGGGG
>JAOXXN010000364.1:1422555-1447079 GCA_026770055.1 Myrmophylax atrothorax
CCACAACTGGGTGTCAGCTGGAAGTCAGCTCCTCAAATCTTGTAACAGTTTCCCTGATTTTATTTTTTGATCTGTAAAAAATGCTGTGTCAGGCATTTTCAGGAAAATTCATGCTAGAAATAGTGATCCAGATATCCTTTATTTACTCTTAAATATATTTTCAAAATAACTCTGCAAATACTGCAATTACTATAGATTTGCAATACTTCATGGAAGGTTGAAAACAGCCCAGCTTTTATTACTTATAGAGGACTGGATGGTTGTGTAGTCTTAACTGGGATAAGTGGTGAAGCGTTGGATCCAGAAGTTAAATGACTTTAAATTTTAATATGGAAGGTGCTTGCAAAAAAAAAACCCCGAAAGAAGTTAAAAGTTTAAATGGAAGAAGACAAGATGAAGTTTCAGATGTGGTATCCAGCACTGCATATTAATAGATAAGATTGGGTATAAATATCTGGATCTGCACGACAGAGAAAACTGCAGATGGAGTAGGACTGCAGGACTGCATCCTTATTTACTATTTCTCTCATTTCTCATCTGTCATTACTCAGAAGCACAGGAATTCTCTTTGAATTATTAAAATAGGATGGATAGTTCCTGAATTTGTTTATTTTTTGCAAGTTTCACAATTTAGGTGTGTTTTCTCTTTTTTTTTGAACTCTCGTCTTGTGGAGTCTGGTGAGCATATTACCTTTGATTTAAAACAAAGCAGGTATTACAAATCTTCTAGCACTTGTGCTTCTACAATAAAATTATGAAATGGCTCTCAGATGTATGCATAAGGTTCAGACCAAAAGCCAAGTGATTAATTTTGTAAACATTTCATATTTTTAGGTTGGTAGCACCTAAGTTTTTGAATGTTGGGTTTGAAATCCTGAAACTCTTTTTTCTTCTATCTCTTAGTACTTCAGTGCAGATGTTTTTTAATCAGATGTTCATGTTTTAAACATTAAGTGGATGTTAAAAATGAGACTTTATCTGTGCATAAAAAAGAACTAGTTTGTTTTAAAGTTAAATCATTTTGGGGGGCAAAATTCCATTTGAAATTGCATAGTTTTTAGGATGTTTGTCAGCCCCAGTACAGGAAAACACTTAAAAAGATTCTTATTGAGTCTCCTCAAGTAGGCATATTTTGCCAAGCCCTGATTGTTCCATTGATTATTCCCCCAAAAGCGGCATGAACATGCAGGGTGCATGGATATTTTCAGTCAGGTTAGAATTTCTTCAGGACATACACATGAACTCTGCATGTCTTAGAGCTAGTAATGAATTTCAATTACAGAGGGAGCTTTTGAAGCGCAGAAATTGTGCTGGTTCACATCTGCCTATATTTTTTTAATGGAGATTTATATATATACACATATATATTTGTATTCAGAAGACACCAAAAAGTTACTGCTGTGGTCTTTGTGTCTGTAGGCAGAGCTCTCTCTGGCTAAAAGTACTGGTGAATGTTTAAGTTGTGATAGACCATTGATGCCCCAGGCTTGGGAACTGTTAAGAGTGAGGTGAAGAGCTTTTGTCAGACTGTGTGCTCTGTAACGCACAGTCACTGCCCAGGAATAACAGGGACAATGCAGAGACACAGGCAAGTGGGAGATTTTGGCCAATATGATGTGGCACTGCAGGTGTAGTGAGAATTGTAGAGGGCACGAAATGGGGACAAGGTGCAGAGTCAGGAGAATGGGGTTATATTCCCTGACCATCAGAGCTCTGTCCTGGACAATTCAGTTGCCCATTGAGCTAGCTGAGTTGTCTGGGACAGTGTGGAATTTTTTAGCTGCTGTTTGAACAGCGCTCTGAGATCTTCCTGGGGAAGATTTGCAGATCACTCCAGGCAGCTGAGCATGAAGAGGTAACCCGGGTATGTCTGATTTGTTTTTTTACAGTGAGGGCAAAGTGCATTTCTTTTGGGGAGAATGAATGTAGAAATGTTAAAAAACCTCACATGTTAAACATCCAAATGTTAAAAATTCAAACCCTCACTGCTCCAGTGGTTGCAGAGCTCATAAAACAGCGGCATCACAATTGCCGAGGTTGTGCCGGTGTATGAGTCAGGACCTCTGTTTATCACAGTGCTGGGTTTTGAGCAATTTTGAGATGTGTCTGCTCACAGACATAATTTCTGCTGTCCCCTCCATGGGTGGATGTTCACATTGCAGGTTAGGAAAGTCATAACCATGTCTGTGCACCTGAGCACTTCATGAAGAGCGGAGACTTTCCCTTTCCCCTCTCCAACAGATGGATGAGGTAGTTTGATTTTTCTGAATAAACTTACGTATGTCTCTCTCAAAGAAAACCTTTGTGTGTGTACCAGTGGCTGCTCAGCTTTCAGTGCTACAAGTTTGTGTGTAGACAAGGCCCAGGAGAGTTAACGGTGGAGCTATTAGGAGGGGGAAGCCATTTTTTCCTTAGACTGATTAAAATTCTTTGAGCTTTCTGTTTGTTTGTTTTTAAACACCTATTTAGCTTTTAATTAACATTTAAGAGAAAGAAAACTGGTTAAATATTCAATACCTCCTCCCTTTCAATTAAGGTAGAACAGTACACAAGGCATGATGAGGCCTCTGGGAAGTATGGAAAACCAGAGAAGAGCAGGCTCCTGATTATCTTTTTCAGGGGGACTGGAAAGGTGAAACCCATCTGATTATTATTGCCATTAACAATAATAATGTCGAGACTGGGTTTTTTTAACGTCAAAGCAGTTTAAAAATGCAATTATTCTTTAAAACCATATATACTGGCTTTTGCCTTTAAATACCTTCTTATTTCCAGTCCCGTTCTTCACTTATTTCAGGAGCAAGGATGGAGGATTTTCTAATAAGCCTTTTCGTCAGCTTAGTAGGGAGGCTGCAGATGCTGGAGAAGTTATTCTTCATGCTACATGCCCTTATTTTCATTTTGATGCAGTTCTTTCCATCCCAGCGAGTCAGCAACCTCCAGTCATACGGCTCTAAAATCTCATCTGAGCCAGTGGGAATGTTGCCACCATGCTCTAGTCTCTTCCTCGTTTCCTTCCTCCCCCTTGAAAAATCCAGCTACCTTCTGTCTATGAGTCTGTTATCCCTCAAAATTCCACGCAAAGCATTCAGAAAAGAATGCCTTGGTGGAAGAAATGGATTGGAAATATACTGGTATTTATAAATCAATAAATACCCTTCCTAAAATTAAATTCCTCCCTTTTGATTTAGCGTACCCCAATTAATTTAACAAAAGATTTCTTTTGTTAGCAATCCAGTTTAAAACAGAATTAATTAAAAAAGGAGACCATTATACATTGTGAAAACGCCGCAAACCACTGCCCAAAAGGTGGTACATTTTTAAGCTTCCTGTTTCTCATACAGTGGTGAGACAGCTCTATAAAATACCTTGTTTTTATCAAATATAATACAAAAATTATTTTTTTAAGCTCTGTGTTACATAAAGAAGTTTATAAAATGGAATTGTTGGCACCAGATTCCAGTTGTAGAAATGTTTAAGCCTGAATGAGTGGTTGCTTTTTTGCTTTTTTTTTTAAGGAATGAAGAGAAAGCAAATGCTAAAATGCATAGCTATTGGATAGGTTTCATATACTATGACTTCAAGGTTTACTGGATAAAAGATTGCATCGATTTTAAAAACAGAAATGAATGTTTTGCAAAAAGAGTTCTGACTGCATATGTTACAAGACTTTCCAATTCAACTTTAAAATTAGCCTATTGTGATGACACAATAATTTTTAAAGTAACTGTTGTCTGTTGTGTGGTGACCTTTTCAGTGCTATGGATTTTTATTTTTAAAAGACCAAACACAGCAACAAAAAATGATATTTTCTCCATGATTTTCTCTTCCAAATACATAAACACATGAGTATCTTTATGTACATGTTTCTTGTGATTACTTATCAGTAGAGTTAATGATGTGTATTTACTGGCTGGACTAAAACAAGAATTAATCCAATTAGTTCAATAATTGGTTATTTACCAAATATTTTCCTAATTATTGAGAGTCCATTTCTACTGCAGCTGTAAATAACAACAAATCTCCCATCAGTTTCAGCTAAAGTGGTATTTTTTCTTTTAAAAAGAGTTTTTCATAGTTTTTTATTCAAAGCCCAATTCATAGAAATCGGAGGAAAATTTCACAGTTCCAGAGGATAATGAAAATAACACCTTTTGTCAGAAGGTTCAGTTTTTAAGTCACACTGTCATCCAGGTGAACCTAACAGCATGTTAATTTTATTTATTATTCGATTTGTAAAGGAAAAAAAGCTGAAGGAAGTAGCATGCATATCTCTGGAAATAGGCAATTTCTGTTATCTAGAAAATTCTGTTCTGCAATCTGATTAAAAGTTAACTTGGGCAACCTAAGACAGAAGTCCCTGAATTGCTTGACCTCAGAGCTGTACCTTTTTGATGCAAATACCACTAACGTCAATTTTATCTCAGCTGGATATAAATTATATCCAGTTACAACATGCCCATGCTGGAGCTCTGGAAGATGATAAAGCTGAAGAGCTGATGAAGACAAAAAGGCAGGTGCAAAAAGGGATTTTGCCCGTGGATGTTGGAACAGGGTCCTGCCCAGATAGGTAGCACAGACTTCTCGTGGTGAGGGGGAGAGGTGAGACTGTACAGAAGGCTCTTACCCTTCCTCAGCTTGCTCCTCATTTTTCTCTGATAAGAGCATCTTCAAGAGTCGTTAGAGGGAAAGCAGGGATCAGTTTGGCAAGAAGAGCTCTGCTAGATATCAGAGATACTGTCTGCAAGAGGCCATGCTGTAGGTAGATACTTCACTAAACCAGAAGAGAACATGAGTTCACAAATATTTGTGCTATGCACACAGAGATATGTAGATAAAGCACAATCTTACTCTTTCTTTATATTCTCCTCACCTTTTTTTTTAAATTCCACATCTAAAGTTGCTGCATAGTAAGGACAACACTGTCAAAAAAAAAAAAAAAAGGCAACACTATCAGTAAATCAATAACTTCTTTTCTCTTTCTTTTTTAAGGAGAACACACACAAGAAACCAATTCACCTCATTCACTGAAGAAGGATGTGGAAAACATGGGGAAAGGTAAAACAAATAAGGGCCTCTTACATTATAAAACTGCTCTTTGTTTTAATAGAATATGAGGATAATAGGGGGCACTTTTGTTCTGCACCATATTTTAAGCTTGTCAAGTAACATATGAATAATATATGGACCTTTGGGTGGATATAATTGAGATTAATGCATATATATCAATCAATACATGACACTGTAATATAATACTTTAAAATAATATATTACATTGATTTATATTCATGGCTTTCTGCACAAAATCTATTGTAGGTCTATGCAACACTTTTTTTTTTCTAATAAGCGCTAAAATATTTTGTCTTATAGTAATGAATTGCTCTGAAACTGTTCCTTCAAGAATTATTTACACAGATTATCAACTCACTTTTCTTTTCTCTTTGCTAGAGGAGCTCCAGAAGGTTTTGTTTGAACAGATTGACTTACGAAGGAGACTGGAACAGGAATTCCAGGTGTTAAAAGGAAATGCATCTTTCCCAGTCTTCAGTAAGACATATATCCATGGTTTTCATGTTGTGTGTGCGTGGTTGGTTGTTGTCAGGTTGACAAAACAGGAGGGGTGTGCTGTCAGTTGTGTTGCCAGGATATTTGATTTAGTTCTGCTGAGCCAGGCTGGACAGGGCTTGGAACAACCTGGTCTAGTGGAAGGGTCTTTAAGGTTCCTTCCAACAAAAACCATTCTGTGATTCTGTGATAGCACTTCTGCTGTAGCTTTACAGGCTGCCCAAGAAGGTCTTTTGTAGGGAAAATGTAAAGCTGCATGTCTTTTTTGGTGTATCTTTCACTAGTTCTGGTAATACAGTAAGTAGCCAGTAACATGTCTGGAACCCCTTGGGGTACAGTGATGTTCTTCTTAACCAGCTTCCTGGGGGCTTTTGAAGACAAGGTACTTCATACTCATTTTCAGGTGGTTCTAGTTGATGCTAGAGAATTAATTTGGTTCATGTTTAAGGATTAGAAATGCCTATTTGGATTCTTCCCCTTGAGACGGGCTGTTTGGGATGGCCCTTCCACCACAGATGATGAGCGAAGTGCTGCTATCCAGGAGAGGTTGAATGTGCTGAGCACGTGTTAAATAAAACTAAATGGCCACCTAGCAGGGTTTTTGTGAAGCTGCCAGAAAGCTGAGTCACCTCTACAGGGATATAGAAAAAGACCCCTTGACTAGGATCTTTAGAATGATACTGACATCAAGGAAGGAAAGCTTCCAAGAGAAACGACACCTAGATCAGGATGATCCCACGGGAAAAGGCAGGAACACAGACAGCATTTTTCCACTGTTTAAAGAAACCATGTTTGTCCCCTTTCTGTAGCATCAGATAGGCAAGTTCAGTGAAACAAGGAAGTGCAAGGACTCAGCCCAAATATTGAAATATGTAGACAGCTCCATAAATAAAGAAGAGTTGCCTGACATGATACAGATATTAATGAAAGGAGTATAACCTCATCCTTCAGTATAAATTCAGTCATTACTTGGGTTTGGGAGTGAGGTAATTTTCAAATAATATGTGTAGATCAAAACACTACTGTGTGGTATTGGCAAAATGGCACCTTGGAGTTTTGCCATTCAGGTCCCTTATTTATCCTTTTGTTCCTCTACAGTAAAATTAATGCTCTGTCATTGCCATGTAAATAAACACTGCAATTAAACCACACGAAATACAATTCAAATAAAAGAAAAGAACACATACGGCCGACCAAGGAAGTGGTGACTGCTGTATGCTGGCTTGAAAAATACGCGGTTTCAATGTACCACAAAGTAGTGGTCAATTTTCTTCAGGATTAAAATAGAAAACAGATAATGTGCTATAAACAATATCTACAAGTGACCGTAAAACCTGTTTACAGATTTGGATTTACCAAAAAAACCCACCCCTCCTCCACATATAATAAAACAAGAAAAAGGGTCTTTGTAAAGCAAATTAGTGTAAATCCATGGTAAAGGTGGTTTGTCCTCTGAAGCAGTATATGTTCTAGCAAAAGAGAGGGCGTCTGCTCCAGGCTCTTGCTGCTGAACAGAGCTTCTGCTTTAGATCCAGTAATAGAAACTACTTTGCCAGGTTTCCCAAGTTAGAAGCTGCCTCTGGTGGTCTTGGAGCTAGTGAGAAAAGACTTTGGAGATCCAACTAAAGGAAGGTTGAGGTAAAATTAAAATTGTATTGATGGATTTATCATGGTTTGGAAATACCTGAGGCTGGAGGATGGAGCAAAGGGCAGGCAGGTTAACAGGTTTCATAACCCAGTCTGGCTCCCTGCAGCATCAGAGTGAGCAGTCACGAAGACTGGAACTCTGTCCCTTCCTGAAAGCAGCTAAAGACAGAACACACTGGTAATTCTTGCTCCAATGAGTGGTGGTTCTCCCTGTGATTTCCACTCTGCAGATGAATAAGAAATCTGAATTTTAAGTCTTCTTAGTGTTTTTTCAAATAGGGAAAACTCATCCTTGTTTCAGCAGAGGGGCAACACGTGAGACGTGGAAGGCAATACTGTGTCTCTCTAGAAATTGTTTGCCTGGAGTTAACTACAAAGTCACCTTTTTTGCATCTTGCACTTGGAACTGAGCACATTTGGAGTGTTGCACATTAATAGCATCAAACCACTATTCACAGCAGAGTTGTGCATTCTTGTGTGTAAATGGTGTTTGGTTTCAGTGTTCTCCTTGTGGAAATCATTGTTAAATGAGAACTGAACTTACTTAAACTCTTTTAGCAGCGCTATGCTCCAAGCTTCTCTGTGGCTTCTTTTACCTGCTTGAAACATGGACTGTTATGATTCATGAAACAGCAGACCTTGTCTTGTCGTGCTCACACTCGTATTTTTCATGTTAGTGTTGTACTAGAAAGCTGCAAATGAGGTTTTCCATTGACTGTAAGATCTCTCAAAGCAGAGATTACTTGAAGAAAATTTTTAAAAAATCAGATCACTTGAAGAAAATCAAAGTGTTTGCTGTTCTGATAGAAATACAAGAACCTGTGCCTGGTGACAGCGTGTTCTCTGCTTTGCCTGTTTGTATCTCTGGTGTCGGCTGCTCTGCATTTTGTCCGTCTTCATTTAACAACATGGCAATAAAATGGTGGAGAAGTAGTCTGGGTACTTAAAGTATTTAATTTTGTGTTAAGAAAGCTATTTAAATATTCATATCTTTTCTCCTGGGTATTGCTTATGGCTTTGTCTGTAAGCATTTGGAGTCGGATTAATGCTGCCGGAAAAAAAAAGCACTATCCCTACCATTAACACCCCATTTCTACCCTGAGCTTGGACATGTGCCTTGCAGGGCTGAGAAAGATTTCTGAGCTGTTTAATCTGAGACGTGATGAGCCTGTGAAGAGGTAATTCGGAGGAAAGTGTTGAGGAAAGAAGGAAAACTTCTCCTTGAAGGCTACTCAGAGTAAAGCTGGAGGACCTCAATTGCAATTAGCACAGATCTATCAGCCTTTGGTGACTGCCTTTTTATACTGCATGGATTTTCTGAGGCTAGGAAAAGAGGAATTGTAAACCTGCTTTATTTCTGTTGGCTTATTTTTCTGATCCAGTTGGAGTAGAGGGAATAGGCTGAAAAGTTCAGTGGGATTTTCCTTGAAATATGAAGAACTTCATTAAGATGTCATCCCATCCTTTTCTATGTGGCAGTGCTGGACTCCTCATGGTTTCAGCCTGCCAAAATTTCTTTGTTTCCTTGCTCTTTTCCTGCCTCTTTGCCTTTTAAACAGCAAGTTGACTCATCATTCTGACAGGGCAAAATTCTTGTGTCAAAGAGGAGCGCAGAGCTCTGCACCCTTGTACTTTCTTCCAACCCCACTCTGCCCACACTTGATGGGGACACATCCCCTTCCCCTGCAGGTGAGGTACATCCTTCCTCTCCACTGTGCCAGGCCAGGGCCGCTCTCTGCCTTCCTGCCTCTGCTTTTGGGTGTTGAGAAGTCGTGCTGAGGCTGCACAGCCGATCTGGGAGCAGATGAGTCCCCAGCATTGCAGCAGCACAGATTATTTGTAGGAGCTGCACAGTCTTACCTGAGCTCAGGTTTTTCCACTGCAATTCAGGCAGCCATGGAAGCATCCCAGTCCTTTAATCCATTAATCTTCCCAATGCACTTGGTGCATGAAGCAGTGCTGTTATTCCTGCTTTACTGTTAGTGAAAGGAGGCACAGACAGACACATGGACTCCAGCAGAGCCAAGGCTTCCTGACTACTGGGCAAGTGTCCCAGCAACCAGCATGACTATTTAAGTTTTTTAATTGGTTAGTTGTAAATAAGCATTTTAGCTTCCTTGGCATTGCAGTTTCCTTTTCCAGGCTCTCCATGGTGTTTTCCCAAAGGCATTCACCTCTTTGGTTCTGCACCCCAGGACAGGCTTATTTCCCAGATCAAAGTGATACTGGGTAGAATGGGTTTTTTTCCCATTCCATTTAACAGTCCATCCCTGCACCCAGATCTCCGCCTGGTAGCTCTTCAAGTTACTTGGTCTTGTCAGTAGGGTTTTTTGTATTTCCCCCCCTACCTCCAACAGGAATGTTATGAAACACAGACCAGCAGTTAATCTTCTACTGAATGAAATTTTCCCTGAAAAGGTTACTTAGGAGGAAAATACGGGAAAGAGAATCTACTGGAGCAGGAAGTCTGGGCTATGCTGTAGCCCAGCTGTCCAGGATTTCTGTCTCAAGGACTTTTTCCCTTCTGAGAACTCTGTCAATGTTATGGAGCTCTAGTCTGAGTTTTGTTCAAAGCCATCAGCACTATGTTACACACCACAAATCAAACCCTGCATCCTTGAACGCTTTCTCCTCTCACACGCTGGACATCACTGTTGATGTCAGTAGATTTATGCCAAAGCAAAGAAGAGCAGTTTTTGCCCCTCTCTTCAGTGTTGGTAGAAGTTTGAGTAATGATTGCAGAGTCTTGCCCATAGAGAAAAATAACTGGGAATAAGTGCTAGCAACAGAAACCAGGCAACTAGATTTCCTGATTGGGGAAGTAGCCAAATCTAATTTTTTCATGGTTTTTCTGTTGTCTATAGCGTCTCCTAATAGATAAGTTTTTGTTAGGCACATATTTTAAGTGGCTGAAAGGCTTTGTAGTGCTTCATGGTTCCTTAGTGGTGATTGGGTTTGATATAATTTGATTTATATGAATTCTGCTGTGTGGTCTCTGTTTTAATTATTGCCTCTACATATTTTCCCCCCCATACAGATAATTTTCAGGATCAGATGAAGCGGGAACTGGCATACAGAGAAGAAATGGTACAGCAGCTACAAATTGTAAGTTTGTCTTCTCTGCTAAAAACGTTATGAGCTGTTGCTTTATGTTTTTTAAATGCACACATCAAACTTTTCCTTTGTGAGCCATGCAGATGCACTATCACCGAGCTCCTATTACCTTATAGTTAGCAAGACGTGAGTGTGCAGTTCTCAGCTGGGTTAGAGTCTAATTACCTGGAGATTTACTTCCATACAGTAACCAGATGGGTCTTCATGTTTCAACTAAAGGAAATGTGTTGACTCTACACCAAAAGGGGAGGATGGAATCAGTAAACAGCTAAATGTTTCTACCTCATGTGAGTTGCCAAGGGGTAGGGAATCTGTGTGAGCCCAGCTTCTCACTACCAAATAAACCTTAGGAGTTGTCTTTTTCACATTTCCAACTCTAGAAAAAGTGCTTAACTCAGCAGTAAAGGATCGAGTTGCCAAAACACAGTTCAGTGCAGGCACACTTAATGTTGGGTCTCTTGCTTGTTATTTTACAATCAGGAGGGATTTGGGCTGTGTGTTAGTGCAACTCTAGATCATCACATACAAGTGTGCTGTTTTGAAAACTTGACATACTTACTCCAGTGCAAGCAAGGGGGCTGGACTATGGGAAGCTTTTTCATACTCAAACACTGATTAGTGGTTTTAAGAGCAGGGCACAGTAACAAAACAGGAGACTGTCAGCTAATACTTGCTTTGCCTTCTCTGTGATCAGTCTGACATTATTCAACAGGGCTTTTTTTTTGAGGCAGGCTTGCCAAATACCTCCACTTCCCTGAGCCAGCCCTGTGCTTGAACATCTAAATTTTCCTTCTGCTTGTCACAGGCCCTGGCACAGAGAAGGCTTTGTACAGTCTCCTCCTAGTACTGTCATTTTCTAACTGATGCATTAGGACATAAAAACAAAGCTGAAGGCCAGAATTGTCAAACTTGTGCACCACTGTTTAGAGGCATTTAGGACTGGGCTTATTTTTAGAGCCACAGAACATTCACGTGCCCTGTTCCTGCTGACTTCAGAGATTTCAATGAGAGATGGAGGGTGTTCAAAAGAAGTTATTTGTGGAGGAAACTCAAGTCCTGAACATATCTGGATAATATTTTGCTGTTGGTCTCCACTCTTTTCATTTAATGCATCCAGTTCTTAATGTGTCCCTCTTGCCTCTTGATGCCAGGCAGGGACTTTGGCTTGATCTGTGAATTTTGTTGTCACAGAAGATGGTAATTAGGATGCCATCCTGGAAAGCACTTCCCCTTCTGCTTTGTATTTGAGACAGGTGACCTGTCCAGTTCCTCCTGTGAGGCACATTCAAGCACAAAGTTTATGGCCCCACCTCAGCCTTTATCTAGCTGAGTTCGGACCTAACCAGCTCTCCCAACCAGACAGAATGCGATTCTCTTTGTGGTCCATTTGTGAAGTTGCTTCTGAAACTGGATATCCCAGATCTTCAGTGAGCCAGCTGTGGTGGTTTTTCTGATTTTCTTGGGCAGGGAAAGAAATATGATCATGTAATTCCCACCCTTTTCACTCACTAACGCAAGCTATGGAAAAATTAATAGTCATTTAATCATTAAACTGAGCTGTCTGAATGTACTTACAGAGAATAGTTTCAACATTTAATGCACTGCACCAGCAATTCAGGACCTCCTCCCTCACTGTGGCTGCCTGAGTTTAATTATTACTAATAGAAATGTTGTCAAATCATCAGTAAGTCTGTATGCTCATATTTGTGAGGCAGGCTGTGAGCAGTGAGACAGATTAAAGGATATTTGCATGTGAAGAACTGAGACTGCTGCAAGTAATGAGTGTGTTTGTTTAAGACTGGTGCAGATATCTTCACCAATGTCTTAGCTGATAACTGAAATGGAGTCAGCACATCCGAGGTGATAATCCCTGCAGTTACTTTGATTCATTCATGTGAATATATTTTGTATGTTTATATCTAAAATTAAGATTAATGAACTGAGTGTGGTAACGATAGAACTCCTTTGGCCTTCTTGGGTTGTGGCATGGATGAGTTAAAGGTTTTGGTGCATAATACACAAGAAGCATGGCTACTTCTGCATTGTTTATTTATTGTTGTTTTGTTTCTTAATGGGTGCAGGGTGTTTTGTTTTCACCTGAGATGCTGTACTATTGCTTCAAGAGAACTTAAACTTAATTTTCTTGTTAACATAAAATTGCAAACAGAAAAGCAGAAGTGTTTACTGCGTACTTAAATCTTACCTTTACTTAGACCTTCCTAGGCGTGTATACCTTTGCAATACTGAACTCAAAATTTAATTGTATAATTAGCCACAGAACTTGGCTTAATTGCTTTTTAAAATTATTTTGCAAACAATGTAGATGCCCAGAGTCAGGGGGTTTGGTGGTTTTTTTTGGTCTTCTCATTGCCAAAGGTTTATAGAACTTAAATTAGTCCTTCCTGAATATCCCTGGAGTGTTTTAACAGCTGTACAGATGTGGCACTTGGGGCTATGGGTTAGTGGTGGGCTTGGCAGTGCTGGGGAATGGTTGGACTCGATGGCCTTAGAGGAGGGGTTTGCCAACCCAAACCATTCTGTGATTCCCTGACCCCCTGCAACAGCAGGCACCAGATGCAGGTTTTGCCAGAATGATGGTTTCACTCCCCCTGAACTGGAACCCTTCAAGCTGCCTAAGTGAATAATCAGACTTTAAACCAAAACTGCCCTCGTGTATTTGCTGTGTCAGAAACGCCTGGAATACAAGAAGTACGAAAAAAAGTTAACCAAATAGAATTGCATTTGAAAACTTTCTAGCGCCAGCTCCCGCCGTAGCCTGAGTGTTGCACGGACAGGGCTGGGGGTAGGTGATGCCCTGTGTGCCCGGACGGTGCTGAACAGTGGCCGGGAGGCTTTTCCTCCCTGTTTTGGGGGGAAATCCATCCCGGCGCTGCGGCCGCGGGGATGGATCCGGATCGCACGGATCGGATGGATCGGGCGCCCTCTGCCGCCCTCCGGCCTGTACTGCATCTGCGAGTGGACGGGGCTCGTTAAAAGCCTCGCTTAAAGCAGGGCTTAATCAGTGCGGGATTACTTTAATGCTCTGCCCCCTCCGGAATTAAAAGAAAAAAATTATAATAATATTATTTTATGCCTTCCTGAAAGTTAGAAGTAAGGCTCAGATCTTTGAAAAAAGAGGGTGGGTCTTGTTCGTACTCTGTGATAGATGTCGAGCTCTTTGTACACAGCAGGTTGGTGGAGCCATGAGTGTGGCCATCAGTTTTGGTGAGAATCACAAAATGGCTCAGGTTTGGAAGGGACCACTGGAGGTCATCTAGTCCAGCCTCCCTGCTCGAGCAGAGCCCCCAGAGCATGTTACTCAGAATTGGTTTTGTTCACAGACACACACATATATATAGTATAAAAGAGCATTTCCAGGCAGCTTTTTAATATTTCCAGTGAGGGAGACTCCACAGCCTCCCTGGGAAGACTTTTCAGTGCTCAGTAACCCTCATAGTGAAGAATTTCTTCCTGATGTTCAGGAGGAATTTCCCACGTTTCAGTTTCAAAGGAGGTAATTGATCTCATTGTCTGGAGCAGCTACCAGAAAGTTTTGCAACCTGTTTGTGCCAAGCTCTGAGCCAAGTGCCAGAGAACAATGAATTGTCATATTTAACTAGAAAGTGGATCTCAGATCACTGATTTTCCACTTCTATTCCTCCTCTTTCAAAGTGCTGTCTCCCAAACTGGCTGTGTCCAGTGCAGGTACTTGGAGGCCATATATAAAATATGGATTTTGCATATGAATCCAGTTTAGAATGTATATTAGGAAAAATTTCTTCCCTGAAAGTGTTATCAAGCCCTGGCACAGACAGCCCAGGGCAGTGGTGGAGTTCCCATCTCTGAAGGGATTTAAAAGCTATGTAGGTGTGGCACTTGGGGACATGGGTTAGTGGTGGGCTTGGCAAGGGGAATGGTTAGACTCAATGGTCTTAAGAGAGCTTCCCAACCTAAAAGATTCTGTGATTTGGTGGATCATCTGTCTGTTGTTACTAAGCTATACAGAAAGGGCTAGTGAGAAGCAATCGCTGCCCAGGCAGGTAAATTCTCACATGACACACATGGTATGGACTTAGAAGAGCCTCACCTGCCTTTAGAGTTGTCAGTTTCTGTCCAGAGCGACCAGAATTCATCTGCCAGGACAGCCCAGCATGTTCACAAAGTATTGAGTCAGCTCCTCCTTGAGACTCTGTATCTCTCTGATATTGTTTTCTAAGCAACTGTGTTAGTAGATCAAATTTTAAAAGCATGAACTTTCTTCCAAGCTGCCTGGTGAGAGAAGGTCAGAAGCAGCATTCCCAGCATGATGATTTTTACCCTTTAATGTTTTCGTGAACCTCTCTCAAGCATTTCCACAGAGAAGTAAAACACCAAGAAGCAAATTTAAGCCCTGCAAAGAGTAGCTTTTCTTAATTTCCTTTCAGACGTCCCTTACAAGCAGTTTGCAGGTTCCCAGGGATTACTGACCTCAGTGATCACCTACCCATCAGAAAAAGCTTGGTGCATCACCCACTGTAGTTTAGATTACCAGGTAGTGATCAACCCCACCAATTTTATGTAAGGGTGAAATGTGAAAATACTCAGACAGTCCTTTGTCTTTCCAGATAAAGTTGGAAGTGTTGGTTTGGCTTGGGGTATTTTAATTTCTTTACTGGCTTACTCACTTGCCCTCATTTGGGCTGATAATAATATTCAGAGCTCAGAACTAGATCCATCTGGGACCCCTCTATGTTTTATGGCTTTCTGCTCTCAGTGCTGCTTTGGATCAACTCTGTTCTTCAGAGTCAGACAATAAAATAAATCAGGAACTACTACCTGCAAAACTGATTTCTATCTCTGCATCATTTTGAAAGAATCACAAAGAATGTTTAAAAGAAGAAAAGAAAATCTACCATGTTGTTATGCTGGCAAATCTTTACAGGTATAAGATCATGTTACTCTGGATGCTACTGTAATTAAAAAAAAAAAAGGAGGTTTAATTTCTATTTTTGGTTGTACATGGAAAGTTGGTGATCTGTACAACAAATGTGTTCATTATACAAACAAGGAGTATCCCTATTTTTCTGTGCAGAGACCTTGGTCGCTGCTTGTCTGACACTCCAATGTCAAGAAGAGGGAACAGGAAATAGCAGTGCTTTATGAGCCTTTCTGATTTCTGTCCTCTGCTTGAAGTAGTCCAGCTAGAATGATTGACCTTGACAGGAATGTTAGAGGCAAACAGTTGTTCAGCAGAATGGCTCTTGGGTTTTTTGAGCCTCATCTTGTGCTCAAGTGCCTGTTCAAAGACACACACACATAATAACAGGTAAAAGAGCATTTATGGAACTGTATGTCCTGCAGAATCTGAGGTAGATTTCATCACCTTGTTGCCTCATTCCAGAAAGATGCTTATTTTTTTTTTCTTATTGCGTTGTTCTTCAGTGCTTTAACAGTTGAGGTGATAGTGCTGGTCTGCTTCTGCATGTTCTGTTATTTTCATTTGATTTTTGGTGGAGTTCTCTCCAGTTCTAGTGGTACAAATAGGGAATATATCATTTGATGCTGAAGGTAGAATAGTAATTCCTGACTGTGCACAGGAAAGTGAGCAACCAAGTGTTATTTGCACCAGAATTTGATTTCCTACTGCCTGCTTTTTTCCCATTTCTTTCTTTTTTTTTTTTTTAGACAGGAGATCCAAACTTTTATCTTGACAATACACCTGGGTATGCCTTGGGTTGGTGGGATGGAGCTGTGCCTCTTTCTCCTGTAAATTCAAATGTAAAAGAAAAGGAGTGCCTCATAGAAATAATATTAAAAACAGAAGCAAAACCTTCCTTTCCTTTAGAATCTGCAGAAATTATGTTGAAAAATGGATGTGTGGATGTACAGAGAGCCACAAGCACATCCTCTACTATTGCCTGTGTGTAAGATCTTTTTTTCTAAGCAATAGAAGTCTGGGTGATGTCATTGTGCACCCCACTAGAGATGGGACAACAAAGTGAAGTCTCTGAAGCAGGATGGTATGCTAAAGCTCCTCTGGTATCCCAATGTATGTAGCAGGGATCAGACTTGCACTTTAGAAGTGAAATGCCAAACCTTTCCAGTTATCTGCACTTTGGTTCCTGTTGTGGAGCAGACCCAGAGTCTGAGTCTGGATTCCTTCCAGGTGAAACCAATGAGGATGTGATCCAGGAATGCACACAGGAGTGTGCTGTAGCTCCTAATAGGTGACAAGTCCCCAGGACTAGACTAAAGTTGGCCTGAAGCAAAAAAAGACCCAGTGTCCATATAGCAATTCTCCTGGCTTTCCTCTTCAGATCTGCTCTCATTGTGTTGTATTTCCTGTGAATGTGGATTTAGTCATAAGAAGCTGATTTCTTGCTGCTTAAAACCAAACTGCCTGCACTTTTGTTATTGCTGCACACCCTTTGTTAAGGGCCACCCATTGGATCTCCATGGCCATTTGAGTGTGGATTACTTTCATCACAGCAGCTGCCATGGATGCACTAAAGGGGACTGTTTTGTCATGAAGAGCCCTAAATACTCTTCCACCACAGCACCAGAGGTACCAATTGCTACGATTGCTATTACAATGACAAAAGCAGAAGATGACATTTCAGGTGATGTAACTCATGAGGGAAGTAGTCATTTCCCACCTCTCCCAGTGACATTTATTACCAAGAGAGCAGATAAACCAACACACATAAAAAGGCACCGATGTGCCAAATATAGCAGAGAAGTGGATTAAAAACAGTTAATTTCTGACAGAATGCACCCTGTTGTATTATCTAGGTCAGTACAGCCTGGGAGATGTCCTATATAACTGGCGGCCATACAAACCCAAGTTGCCTCTTGGTCATAGTGAGTGGGAGAGAGGCAGAAAGCAGCGAGTGAGGCACCACAGGTCCCAGCTGGAACATGCTGATTTTTTGTTAGTGCCTCCCTTTTGAATCTAAGCCATGGCCTTGGGTGATCAGGTAAACAGCTTCTTTGCCTACTCCTCCCTGCTGCAGTTTGGAGAGGAGTATTCTGGTCTTCGCAAGCACCGTGCCCTGGGAGGTATCTCTGTTTGAGGATGTGGTGGAGGGCAGCTCTGTTTTTGGAAGGGATCTTGGCAGCAAGCTTCCTCATAGTTTTTACCTTCTGCTAAGGGTAGGGGCTATAAGAGTAGTCAGCCAAAACACCTGCATCCTAGGTCTTTTCCAGTTGTCAGTGGTTAGTGCACACACATGCCCCTTTTTCCAGGGCTGTGTTGTGGGGGAAGCAGTGTGCCGCTGTGAAAGGCTTCTGCTTTCATTCAGCCACAGACACTCCTGCCTCCTTGTGCTGCTGCTTTCAATCTGGTTGACCTCCTTCCCTGCGAAATGAAAGGGTCACTTCTTGAGCTACAGATGCTCCTTTTTTCCCCCCTCATCCTGATCCTTCCCTGCTCCTTTCTTTATTAAGGTAGGCAGGGATGGACATGTCTCTCACTGTCACTACAGACAAGAGGTTTTACACCAGCCCAGGTACATGCTGAGCACAATTCACACAAACATCCTCACACACTGTGGGCACAATGTATTTAAAATAAAAACAGGGCTATAAAAGAGCATGTGGGATCAGTGGATATGGATGCAAATTCACATGCTTCTACTATGTCATTATGAGTGTGGGACAGGTTGTTTGAACTCTGTACATTTGCCTGTCTGTGCGTTCTGCTGTTTGTGCAGCTTAAGACCTTGCTCCTGATTTCAGATGACATATTTGTCAGCTTGCAGTAACACATTTGACATGACTTGTGAGTGTATCCTGAAATTCCTGGCAGCAGAAGCAGGTCACCTCAGTGTGCAGCAGCACCTATGAGTGTAGGGACACAGATTTTTTTTGATCCCAACCTGAATTCCTCCAAAGGTCCTTCCAAAAGACATCATCAAAGAATTTGTAGTCACTTGGATTCCCAGCTATGGATAAATCTCAGAGCAATTTAGTTTTTCACATTCTAAAGGCAAGCACTGAAGAAGAGCAGCCCCACACTGTATTCCCAGTGGCCAGTGAGCACATCATCCCACTTTGTTTCTAAATATAACTATGTTCCCTGGTATGCCTATGTTCTCTGTTTTCCTTTAATTATTTGTTCCACTTCAGTGGCTTCCCCTCAGATTGGTGCAAGTCAGAGATAACTATTATGAACTTCCTAATTATGGTGATATAAATACATGAAGTCTCATACTCCCAACCTGCTGTATTTTGGCTGTGCAGGGATCAGTGTGCATTGCCTGCTCTGTCACAGACAGATGATTTTTTGTGATCTCACAGGTGGCTTTACTTTTTGTCATCAAATAATGAGAACAAAGCATCAGAAAATATCTTTTACATTGAATTTTAAGACGTATCTGTTATTTTAATTTGGGCCACTTTTAGTTTCATAAAGAGTTCAAGCCTTTAATTTAAGGCATTGTTTGCCGAAATTCCTCACTGTTTCCGGGGAGGCAAATAAAATCTTTCATTTGCAGGAGTTTCCAGCTTGGATGTTTCATTAGCCAAAACTTGGCTTAAAGCAGTGCCTTTGTTTCTGTGTCATTCCAGATTCCCTATGCAGCAAGTTTGATCAGGAAAGAAAAGCTCGGTGCACACCTCAGCAAAAGCTAAAGGTGAGCTTGTGAAACAAGAGACTTAATTCCACCTGACGACATGTTTTTATTTGCAGCTCTTGCAAGAATGAATGGAATCATTCTGCTGTTTATGTTGCTGAATCTGGTCTCAAAGCCTTGTCTGTGGAGGTGTTTTGGTACAATCTAAATCTGATAACTGACATGTGGTATGAGTTTTGAGGCTTCACTGCAGCAGGAAGTAGTGCTGAGAGTTGGTCATTGGGTCCTGTAGTGACAGAACAAAGGGGAATGGCTTCAGGCTGACAAAGAGTGGGTTTAGATTTGATGTTAGTAAGAAATTATGTACTGTGAGGGTGGGAAGGTCCTGGCACAGGTTGGGCAGAGAAGCTGTGGTTGCCCCATCCCTGGAAGTGTCCAAGGCCGTGTTGGACAGGGCTTGGAGCACCGGGTCTAGTGGAAGGTGTCCCTGCCCATGGCAGGGGGTGGAATGAGGTGAGGTTGAAGGTCCCTTCCAACCCAAATCATTCTGTCAGTCTGTGACTCTTATCACCTGAGCATGTGCTTTTCCTGACACTGGAAAATGTCATCAAGGTCATGTACCTCCAGTGAAAGGAGGGATACACCTTGGCATTCACAGCATAGAAAAATATTCCCACAGGATCACACAGGAATGGGTTTTTCTTCCCTTAATGGAACTCGTTTAGCTCCAGGAAAAAGCAGCGTATCAGGATATTCTGTGAGTTTTACAGAACCTCCACTGACTGTGGATCTGTAGTTCAGTGTCCTGCAGAAGGAAATTGTCCTGTTGCTCACGTGCAGGGTCTTCTAAACCAAATGCTGCATTTTTTAGAACTGTTTTTTAGAAGCATTTAGTTAGTAGAAACATCATACCCATCATCAATGGCCTGGGAGATTTCAGTTTTGGGTGCTAAAGTCTTAACATTTAAATAAAATCACCTTTTTTTCCTTTTTTTTTCTTTTTTTTGTAAAAACAAGAGGATTATGGATTACAGGCAGAGGCAAAAAGCTGACAGCCCTGCTACCATGTTATGCTACAAAATCTGGCTTGTGGATTCACTATAAGAAACCCTGAGAAGTAGGGGGATTAGGAAAAAAGAGCAATTCATACACAGATATCTCAGCAAAGCATAGAGTAAAGGTATTTAAGAGAAAGTCTGGGGCATCTGAGAAGGGTCTGATAGTGCAGGTTTGCCTGAGCTATGGAAGAAGCAGATCTTTTAAGGTGAAAACATTAGTGGTAAGTATAGAGTAACCAGATAACCAGTATCCGTGGCCTTGAGCTCTGCCTGCTGAGATAAGGAGATTAATCTAAGCATTGAATTGGTCTGTTTTGGCCTCTTGTGCAGACTTTCTTACTGACTGCCAGCACTTTCTGGTTGAGTCTACATTAATCTGAGTGCTGATTTAAAACAAATTCAGTGATATTAATACCCTGAATAAAACAGCATGGCTCCTCAGAGGAGGAGCAGCAGGTCCTGCACTCAAAGCTTTGTCCACAGCACTCGATGTACAATAAAAGCCTGCCTGAGGATGGCAGCACCAGAGGAAAGGCACTGTTTGATCCCAGCATCAGGTTTTTACCCACTGACAATCCCTTCAAGGAAGGTGCTGGCACGACTACAACGAGTATTTCCCACCTGTCTGCTGAGAGTGTGAAGGATGGATGCTCTGCTCACGCTGTTTCTGTTTCCAGAGGCACACCATCCCTGCAGACAACAGGGATTTCTCTAAGCAGGCCCTAGTGCTTTTGAAAGATTAGTTGCTGCTTAACTGCTAAGCTAAATCAGTCAAGCAGAGAATCCCAACCATATTGTTGAGAGGAAATTTCGGGCCCTCAATGTGCCACACAGAACAAAGAGTCTCCTCAAGAAGAAAGGTGTAAGCACACCCAGGGGTGAAAATGCCCTGCCTTGCAGAGTCACCACTCAGTCCATGCTCTGTGGTCCTCAGCTGCCCCTGCTGGGCCCTGGTGCTCCTTTCCACAGCAAGTATAGTTGTGTTTAATTACACTGCAGTCAATCAAAACTTGCACTCTGTCTTTATTGTGACTCTTTCCACATGACCCTACAGTCAGTAGCAAACTCTCAGAGGATGCTTTCAGAGGAGGTGACGTATGTGTGTCCCTTTTTCAAGGGTTGCAAATAAGTGTCATAATTCTGTAAGTCTCTCAAACTTAGATTTAATGTTGGTAACATTCTCTCTTTCTCTTCTTTTTTCTTTTTTTTTTCTTTTTTAATTCCCAGAGGCACAAGAGCTTTTGCAGCTGTTACCTTATAAGTTATAACCCAGTCAGAAACCTGACTTGTATATAGACTGTGAAATGGAAGTGTTTGGGGATCTAAATAACAAAAAAAAAAATCAGGTTCCTCTGAACCTAAGGACAAGTGACCTCATAGTATCATGGACAACCATGTCAAATAGAATGTAGCAGCCATTTATTAGTAAACACAAAACCACAAAAAAAAATGCCTGTCCTTGATCTTCTTTTTTTTTTTTTTTTTGGTGGTACCAAAGTTTAAGTCTTTGTGTTTTTAGAAGGACTGTTGAAGTTGATAGAGAAAATGCTTTTGACGAATAGTGCAGATAAGCTGTGAAAGGAACTGCTGATCCTTTCAACACCACAGACATTGACAACATCTGCCAGTCTGCCAGATCATCTTTTGCTTTGGGATAGTGGTTGTTTTATGGAAAGGAGTGAACGTCTCACCAGATGGGCCAGAACCAGATTTGGGTGGACGGATGGATGGATGGATGGATAGAGCAGCGTTAGCCATACACAGTGCTTTTTAAAAGCAAACTGGAGATTCTCACACCCCTCTCCCTCGTCCCTTCCCTCTCCTGGTATTTTGCCTGCTGTATGAATTACGATTGTACTCCTCTGGAAATATTTTACAATTTAATATTGAGTGTAATTAAGAATATAATCACTGTTATCAAAAAAAGGTATTTAACTCTGTTGTAGTTTCTTTATCATTCATGTGGATAAAAAGTCTATAATAAAAAAAAAGAAAACTATGAGATAATAGTTGCGCTTCCCTGTAATTTAATGCTGTGCTTACTCCACTAAAGCAAACAACTGGGAGATGTATTCCCAAGAATACCTTTCTGTAAGTATTTTAATTCACAAATATGTTGAAGTGTTTCATGGCAGAAATTCTCTGCCTCTGGTTATTTTGGAAACATTTGGAAATAGTTTTAGTAGAATTTCAGGAAGGGCCTTGTGGATCCACAGCAATGAAGGGAGACATGCCAAAGTCAGTTGACTTCTGAGATTGCAGACATATTTCTCCGGGTCTCCTCTTAAGGATGTGCAACACTCTGATTGCCAGGGCTTTCCTGAGTGAGTTCATGTCCATACGCTGAGTCCCAAACGCTGTCATCCCTGATCCAGAAGACCTCACACACCAATTCAGCACCACCAGCACCTAAAGTGCATTTGGCCATCCCCAACATCTGGATGTGTTGCAGAGTTGTTCTCTCAGTATTCCCTTCATTCCCAGCAAATCCCTGGGAGATTAAATCAGCAGGCTTTACAGTTCCTTGGTGCAGCCAGCAGATCTGGAAGGCAGGGCAGGGAGGTTTTTGTGCCCTTCCCTGAATGGTTTGCTCTGGTGCCAGGTGAGCTGGCAAGAGTCACTGAACCAGCAGTATTGTGGCTTTTGTAGCATGATAAAAAAGGAATAAAAACACCAGAAAAGCTGAACCAGGTCAGACCAAAAATTTATATGTGCCAGCACCTTGTTCCCAGTAACAGATGCAATCAGACACTTCACAAAAGCACATGAGCAGTGAGAAGTATGTTCCCAGAATATTATTTTAGCTACTAATGATTTACTGCTCATGGGGTTTCTGACCTAGACACGATGTCTTGTTTTTAATAGCCCTCAATGGATTTTTTTTTATTCCGTGAACATGATCAGTGACTTTTTAAAACCTAGGCACACTTTTAGCAGCATCCTGTGGCAATAAAGTCCACAGCTTAAATACAGGTTTTGGGGAGAAAGAAAACCAGCTTCTGATTGGAGCTGCCAAATTTAGCCTTATTTTATGCCCTGGGCTCCTTGTGGTGAATGAGACCAGCTGCCTCTTGACTACTGGCAAGCCCTGTCCACATTTCCATGACAGCCATTATTTCATAGGCATCTATCAAGCCTTTTTGGTTGTATTTTTTTCCAGGCTGAGTCATAGCCATCCCTCCAACACAAGCAGTTCCACAGCTTTGTAGCCTTCATACACATTTTCCCAGTCACTTGTATCCTTTATGAGATGGAGAACAAGCTGCACAGAATATTCAGGATACAGGATACCATATAGATTATTATACAGAGTGACACGATGCTGCTTTCTGTGATGAATGAACCCAACTGCAGTGTGGTGGTAAATTCTCTTACCACTGTAGATCAAAAATTTTGCCCAGCCATAAAGCAATCCCATTGCTCAATAAGAAATTACCGCCCTAATGGCTTCTGAGTGCCAGAGTTCCTGGATGTGGTCAGGTGTGGAGAGTAACCTGTTGTTCCTCACCGTTTGAGAACCAGTCTGTTCAGGCTCAGGAGCAGACACAAAACATCCTCAGCAGATTTATTTGTTTTCTGCTCCCAGCTCAGCAGTGTTCAGACAGTTGTGTTCCCCAGGGACTTCCCACAGCAAGTAAGTAGCCTGTATATATCTTGCTGGAGTTGTGAGACTCTGTATTAAATGCACAGTTCACACAACTGACAGATTGAATAAGCAACAAATACACTTCAAATTGAACATTCAAGCTTGAAGTGTCCAATTTCCACTTGGTTATTTCCAGCTCCCCGTGCAGGAGATGGAAATACCTCTTGCCTGGGTTGTATCTGATTCACAGACCACAACTGCAAATGCTGCCATGGAACATGTATCTCAGAATCCAGCATGAATGAGGTGTTTTGAATTAAAAAATCATTCCACATGCTGATAAAGCTCAAGAACATGATTCTAGAAAACAAACAAAAAGCAGCCACCACCTAATCTACTTCGATAAATACCCAGGGAAGCTTTTTGTCACCAGTTGCTTTTTGTTTGCTTTCCTCTTGTGCCAAGTTTGTACATGTTTAAAGTGACAAGGATCCCATTAAACACTAGTGTTTCACAGACTCAACCCTCAGTATCTACACCAGCTGGCATCATAAAGAAAAGGTAAAAAACAGGATGCTGGAAGGTTTACCCAGTAGTTGGTATGGTTCTATATGCAGTACACATACCTTATGGTTGTGTGTATACAAATATTCCCCTGTATTGAGCTTGGCTAAATCACTGCTGTTGCCCTGGCAGGGTTGTGTTTGAGCCCACTGAAGTCCTAGGGAGCAAATCCTAGCCTGGATCGGGAGTCAGCCCAGACCTGCAGCCTCTTCTGAGGTGTTTTGGATATGTCCACCTTGAGCTAAAAGGCTAAAGCAGTCTTGTGGTGTGGGTGAAGCTCTTCAGTGCCACGTGGAAATGGTCCCAGCCACAGCCAAAATATTCACGTGGAATAGCACACATTGTTGCTGCTCTTAACATAAAGTGAGTGACGTGTTACTGTGGAAAACAAACATTCTGACATGTGACGTGCAGCCAGTAAACACCTTGAAGAAACCT
>JAOXXN010000364.1:1449393-1461424 GCA_026770055.1 Myrmophylax atrothorax
AGCCTTGTTGCTCTTCTCTGGACCTGCTCCAGCACCTCAACATCTTTCCTGAACTGAGGGGCCCAGAACTGAACACAATACTCTATTTAATTTGCTGTTTTCTTAAGCCACAGATGAACATTCACAGCAGTGGTTGTTATCTAAACATCTCAGTGACTTGGACTGTGGACACCTTCCAAACAATCTCCAGGGGACTTGGAGAGGTGCTTTGGTCCTGTTTGGTGCTGTGACGTAAGGAGGAGCTTAAGCTGTTGTGCAGCTACTTATCTAAGCACAGCAGAAAAACCTGTCAATCTCCATTGTTTTGAAATACCTGTCAGTCTGGGGTTTATAAATGGTTTTTTTTTGTGCCTGTATTAACGAAAAAGGAGCCTCCACCCTAGAGCACCACTCCCTCTTTGACCACAAAGCGCAGGTAACCACAGCTTTTTATGAGATAACTTGGTGCAGTTGCCAGCTCAGCTCCAGTCTGGCTTAGGGAATGGGGGTTTTTTGCAGAGCAAAACAAGGCCCAGAGCTGTGGAGATGGCATGGGAAGAGGTGGATGCTCCAGAGATGGATTGATGTTACCACCCTGCCCAATGTGCAGTGAAGCCAGACTGCAAGAAAGATTAAAATGAAACCACGCTTGAAACCCTAAACTGGGCTCCTCCACTGGACAGCTCTTCAACAGCTCCTTAAATTCCTGCATTGTTCCTTCCAGTACAAGGAGCCAGACCAGACTGTCTAACTCCCAGAGAACAAGGACAGGGCTCAGACATGCCATGGTCCCATGGTCATAGCTGAAGGAGTTTCCTTGCCTGGAGAGCACCCAAACCAGGGGCTGCCTGCCCTCTCCTACAGCTGTCTGAAGGAGACCCAAAAGCACCTCTCTTGGGACATGGCATGTTCCTGCAGTGACTTCTGAGCAGAAGATACAGAGGCAGTTTTCCTGGAGGAGTTATGCACATCAGAGAGGGTCCCGTGCCCAGCGGAAGCCCTGGCAGGCTCCCGGGTGGAGTGCAGCTGTGCCTCCTGCTCCACCAGAAAGATTGTGAAAGGAATTGCCTAACAAAAGGATGGTGAGTAAACCCTCTGTTTGATCCACCTCCACATTTTATTGATTGTCTACAAACGGAAGAGATTATCCTGCCCTAATAAAAACCGTTGAGAGAAGGAAGCAATCAACAGAGGCAAATGAAGTGAGCAATTAGTCTGAAACCCTTCAGAGCAACTTCACTTTCAGGCAAGGTGTGAGCAGCAGGATGCTGACACAGGGATCTCCAGCAGTCACAAGGTAATCCAGAAATTTGTAATCTTATTTTGCTCTATATTTTAATTATTGGGGTATATTTCCTTGGGTTTTTTTCAGGCTCACAGGTGACACTGAGGTTCTCCTTAGGATATGTTACTGATGTGACAGAAAGAGGTTGCATTTGGTGGGGCTGGAGGACCAACTGAGTTGGTTTTCCATTCTCAGTATCACTCAGCTTGGCTCTCCCTTCACCAGGGGAAATTTCATGAGATCCTGGGCCAACATTTCCATTTATTCACAGGCATTAATGGGCAAGAGGCAAAGCCTGGACCATGAGTATTTGCAGCCTGTAACAACCTGGGAACATTTCACAAAATTATGCTGCCTGGTTTTACTGTACACATACCTACTTACAAAATAAGGTGTTGCAGATCATTCTGGTTCACGTTGATAGGAAGGGTATAGTTGTAGAGATTGGTTAAGTGGTGTTAGTTTTAAACTAAAATAAGGGCAAATCAGACTAGATAGAAGAAGAAATAGTTTAGGGTAAGAGTGGTGAGGCACTAGCACAGGTTGCTCAGGGTAATTGTGGATACCCCACTCCTGGAGACTTCAAGGTCCAGTTGGATGGAGCTGGAGCAAGCCCCAGGCTGGTCTGGTAGAAGGTGTCCCCCTGCTCATGGTAGGGAGATTGGAACAAAATGGCCTTTGGAGGTCCCATTCTATGATTCTATGTGCAATTTATAGACCTGAGAGCATATTGCCAGACAAGTTATTCTTGTGTTTATTAACTGGATACATCCTGTGACTCCAAATTTTGTTTCTGTTCCAGAAAATGGAGCTAGAATAGAATGAGATAATGATTGGAAAGCTGCATTTCAGATATGCAAGCTGGAAATTAGCGTGTGCTTGTGTATGTGTCTGTGATTTTGTGCCAGCATTAACACAAGATGACACCTGAATCTGACCTGAACACTGCTTTTTACATATTATACTTTCCAATAATAAAAGGAGTCATAGTTTCAAGCTTCATCAAGAGGAATATTATAATAAAATCAAGAGGCAGGAGATGTTCTTGAGATTCTCATCCATGAAAAAGACTCTCTGACACTGAGAGACATGAAAGACTGATTGTTAGTCTCAGTTTCACTTGGTATTAGGTTAATGATACACCTCTGCCCAAAGAAAGCTTTAGTCATCATTTTGAGAAACTTGGTGCTGGGATGAGTGTTTTGGTATTGCTGTGGTAAGATAATACCACAAAACAAGAAATTGTATTTGGGGATCCTGATATCTTTTCCATCTACTTGTTGACCATTCCTAGTGAGTTTCGTATGTGATGGCTGAGATTTTTTGCAGGATTTAAGCTCTCCCCTTCTGGAGGGAATAAAAGAAAAGGTGTAACCTCTGCCCTGTGTCCTAGGGCAAATTGGCTGGGATTAGATAGAAGTGTCTGCTAGATGTGCTACAGTGTGATGCCAGACTTCTTGTCCATGCCAAGATTCTATCCCTGGAAATGTTCAAGGATGGGTTGGATGGGATTTGGAGCAGCCTGATTTAGTGAAAGGTGTCCCTGCCTATGGCAGGGAGTGGAATGAGATGAACTTTAAGGTCTCTTCCAACCCAAAGCAGTGTAGAATCCTATGATTCTGTACAGATTAGATGCCACAGACAAACATGAAGTCAAGGTTGTTGCCTTAACAGAAAGAATCAGGTCTTTTTGGGTCAGATTAATTTCTGCCTTTTGGATCTGCCCCTTAACCCATCCTGTTTTAGTCTCCAGCCTGCAGAATGGTGATAGCAGAATCTGTCTCACAAGTCAGTTGTAAAGATAATTCACCTTAGAGGTAGCGAAATGGTCAGATGCCATAAAAGAATCTAAAATGAATGTGCTGCTTTTAAATATTAAACAGCATTCTGAATGTCTGTTTGCTTAATTTTTCAGGATGGCCTGTGCTGGTGGTGAAGGCTTCCACAACATGATGGTTTTCGAGGAAGAAGGTGTTTTACTCTCCTGTTTGTTTTCATTAGTACCTTAAATCGGTTTAGTAGCGTTTATTTCTGTGATGACACTGCTGAGAGTGTTATCAAGTATGCAAGATTAGCAGATACAGAGTGTTGAATGGGCTCAAAAGGAATGGATGAATCAGCCATGGTAGACCCATTCCTGTTGGGTTTTCAGGGTGGAAAGAATGGTGCAAATAAAAGGAGGTGTTACAGCAGACAAGAGGAGGACTTGGAGCCAGACCAAGATGGGAGATGTGAGAACAATTTCACTCTTTAAATCTGGAATTAAATCCAAGAGCAAAATAAGATGGAAGCAGATTGAAAATGGTGGAAGTGGATGGAAAGTGCGGTCTAGAGAGGCAGTAAGGTTCAGGATCCTGCTATGGCTTTACTGTGATCAGGTGGATAATAGGTGGAATAATTTTGTGGCCTAACAGTGCAGGGCAGACTCTTCCACCCCGAGATCCACAGGGCTGCATTTCAGTCTCAACCCTGAAAACCAGCTTTGCTTTGTTCCTTGGTAGAGAAAGACCTGTGAATTAATAGCTGAACTGTGAGATTTTTGGACAAAAAGTAGTTCCCAGGAACATCTTTCTAACCCAGAGATGGCCACCCCATGGTTTGCAGCAGCAGGACCATAAGTATCTGCAGCCTGTAACAGCTTGGGGTCATTTCACAAAAGTCTGCATTTCTGAAAGCTCCTTGTTGGCAAAACTCACCTGTTTTCCACGCTCTTTTCAAGGTTCACCACCCTCCACTTATGCAATTGTCATGGTGTCTCTCAGTGGAAGCCTCTTGCTGCTGGTTGCCCTCAGCGTAGCAATAAGTGTTCTCCGGAGGTGAGTGTTAGGGAAGCAGGAGAGGACCCAGAGCCACCAAGGGAATGTGTGCAGGAATGAATTCCTGCGTGAGCCATAAGTGGTCAGGGAGTCCATGGGAAGAGTCTGCCGACCCCTAGTGCTCCTTGGGTTCTTTCCAGGCTCCTTCATCAGCAGTAACAGTGGCTTGAGAATCACTTGGGTAATATCAATTTATGTCTGGTCCAAATTTTTCTTCTCATTCCCAGATTTCACATATATAAGTATAGATATATAGATATATACACACACACACATATACATATATATATACAAACACACATATACATATATATACACATATACACACACACACACACACACATATGTATGTATATGTATACAAATTCAATTCAGGCAAATCAAGAGACTCAAACCCCTAATTTCTCACCACCACCAGTATTTTACTTTTTTTCAACAACCCAAAGTCACAAGGACATTCCTTGTTGTGCCTATTTCTATAACGAGAAAGTAAATTAAATGTTTTGAGAAGCCTCTACAACCCAAAAGTTTGTTCAGTTTTAGTTTGAATGCCTCTAGCCAAACTAAGGAGGGCAATGAGGTCGTAAGATGTGGTTTTTTAAAGGGCATTAGCTACATCCTGTTGTTAATTGGATTGGGTTCAAAATACCAGCAGCTCCTCATGCTGGTAGGGCACCCAATGAGTTGTTTTTTCTCCATTTCTGTTGTGCCAGGCGCTGCACATCGAATTATTCCTCCAAAGACCTCAGCACACCTGTGGTGGTAGAAAACATTATGGTGACAAAGAGCAGCTCTGAAAAGATTTCTACGGTGGATTTGACTGGCCCAATGTGTGTAAATTATGTCCCTGACAAGCAAAATGTGCCCCCACCAGCCAGAGTTTACCATCTCTGAGGAGACAATTTCCATTTTTGAGTTACTGTTCTTCTCCTTTGTTTCTCCTGCAAAAAGATCCCCTGAGTCAGCACCAGAGCAACAATGGCCCACAACTTCTTCTGTCTGCAGCTTTCTTCTGGAGAGAAAAGGGGATAAAGGATTCGGGGATATGTGCTAGTGCATGGATGGACTGGCATGTTGCACGTCATTTTCTCCACTATAGCGCTGGACTGTGAACTTGTACCACAAAAGTATTAGAAAAATGCAGGAAAGTGGATTTTTTTTAATGGAAGTGGAGAAAAAGCATGGACACATGTACATTATATCTGTGATGTATTGTGTTAAAAATTTACCGCAGAGATTTACAACTTCCCATATTGTCTCTTTCTGTGGGATGAGTCATGGGAATAAAATGCAGGGGGGATTCCTGGTTATTTCTACAAAGATTTCCCAGTCCCTCTGACTCATCATGAATCCCAGACATTATTCAGGGACCTAACCTTTTGCACATGGTTTCTGATTAACTGCACAATTCTGTGGCTCTGATAACATCATTGGACAGGCTGCAGTCCCTAAAATCGAGGGAAGGGCCTGAGGCTGTGTCAGGGTAGGTTTAGATTGGATATTAGGAAAAAGTTCTTCCCCCAGGGAGTGGTTGGACACTGCTCCCCAGGGTAGTGGTGACAGCACCGAGGCTGACAGAGCTCCAGGAATGTTTGGATGATACTCTCAGACACAGGGTGGGATCTTGGGGATGGTCCTGTGCAGGGCCAGGGGTTGGACTGCATGACCCTTGTTGGTCCCTTGCAGGTTGGGACATTATGTGATTCTGTGAGGTCACTAGGTCTGTGATTTAGTTTGTTACCTGCCCACTTTTACAGCCTGAAGGAAGACACTATCTATTAATTTTTAATTAGTGCTACAACTTCCCCACCACTGGTGGCCTCTGCCTCTGGCATGATACCAGCTTGGTGGGAACAAGCCTGGCTGTTGTCCCCATTCAGGTGGCAGATACAAGGATCAGGTTAGGCTGGGATCTGGCACCAAGAAGGATCAGTGTGCTCCCTGGATCTGGCCCGTCTATTCCAAATTCAAGCCCTTTGCTAACTGCTGGTGGGAACCCATAGGCTACACCCTATGAATGTCCTGCTCTTCCCAGGCTTAGTTGGGGCCAGCCATTCCTGGGAAGCTGCTGGAGGAGAGTCTGGCCCCAGCAGTGCAGGGACATCACTCATGTCAGCTTCTGCATATGAGACTTGGGGCAGGCACGGGAAGATGAGGCTGCCCTGCACAGATCCATGTGGGCATTAGGCATTACACAGACTAGAGTGAAAATCCATGCCACAAAGGCAGTCAGACTTTAGTCACCCCTGAAACTCCTCCGCATTGGTCCCAAAAAGGCAATTTGAGTGACTTTTCTATCACAGAGGTGGAAGCCAGATTGGACTCCGAAGCTGTGGATACAGTCAGCCATTCCTGGTGGATGCTTAGCCACAGGAGGATCCTTTGACGAGATTATGTGATCCTTTAGCCACGTTCCCATTCAAAATACTGCTACTGACACCATTTTCCATGGTCTGATGGAAAGACATCTGTGCAAGTCTGCAGTGGCAAACACCAACTCCATACCTGTAAGAATTTGAGCCACTTGTGCCTCCCTCTTTCCATACTTGTATTTAGGGAGCTACTCCTGCCTGTCTGCTGCTGTAACACCAGCCTCACACACCCCTTCCTTTTGCTGTCCTTAATATCCCTGCTCCTTCTCCATGCCAATTGCCAAGACAAAATCCAGCCCCTTTCAAAATTCCTGGAGCTGTTTTCCCATCCTCCAAATCCCTCCCTAAGACCTGCTGCTGCTTAAATGCCTGCAAATCCTGCCTGTTGGCAGGGAGGCAGGGCTGAGGAGGGACTTTTAACTCTGACAAAACATTTACTGAGCTCTGACTCTTGCTGCCCTGCCCCACAGGTTGGCCTGGTTTTCATATCCACTGTCTTCCAGCTGAGCCATGGATTGGAAAATTCCTACACCTGTCACTTCTGAAAAATATCTGGTACTGAGCATGACAGGATTTGGTTGTGGACTGGTGTCTTCCAGCACAAACATGACACAAACAGTGCCAATAATGAGAGAATGATGTAATGTCACCAGTCGATGACCAGTTGGTCCCTTCCAACTTAAACCATTCTGTGATTCTATGACAATACTGGGCTGTTGATACCAAGATGAACAGCAGTACATGTATGTCTATGTTTGTGTGTAAGCACTAGGCAACAACTGACTTTTAAAGGCTGTTAAGGTTACAGAGTCAAGTATGATAAACTCAGGAAGCAGCATCAAAATATTTAGGTGCAAATTCAAAATCTTGTATCTGTTTTCATTTTGTTTTTTAATCCCCAGGCAGACCTTTTGTGTATGAAGCTGTATTAATGTTCTCTCAAGGTACACATCTTAGGAAAGCTTGCAGGCTATGTTTTTGAAGATGGTAGCTCTTCACTTCCCAAATAAGGAAAGGCAGAGATGATCCATTAGTCATGGACAAGACAAGGACCTTTCCTGGACGCAGCTGCTGAAGGGTAAGAACCAGATACTCCTTCTCTCAAATGTACAAAATCTCATTGCATTCCCAGCTTTGGTGGTTAAAAAAACATCTGGACAGGAAAACAATTACTCCATTTGTGCTTACAAGAGATATGCTACATCAGTCAGATGTGTTATTAACCTTTACAGCAATTTGACAGTGCTATAGGTGTGACAAGCAAGGGATGACAAAGGCTTTAGTTTAACTGTGAAATGTAGCAATGGGACTTATTTCTAGCACCTGACTGAGCCACAGAACCTAAATTTTTTTTCACATGCACCAAGTTTTTCAGTTAATGGAGTTACAGTAGAAGTTGGTAAGAAAGTTGCCACCAACAAAACACATTTCTTCACTTTCAGCTTGGGATTGTTTGGGCCAATTTCCAGCCTTTCCAGTATCTCAAAAATGTTCTTACTGAACATTTCTGGGCATGTAAAATATCTAAAGAAAGCTTAGAAGCTAATTCCAAAAATAAACTCAGAAGATGGTGGTGGCAAGTGAGGTGAGGGGTGTAGGGGCTGAAGTCATGACAAGTCTTCCTCTGGTCTGGTATTTGTTCACCAGGAGTAAATCAACATAATCCTGAAAACTCCAAGTAATAAGCTCAACTCTCATCAAATGTAAGGGACAGTGAGACCGAGGGAGATGTGCTCTGTCTGATGGTATTGAACGATAAACTGAGAATAAAAAATACCAAAGTCTTCACAATACTTCACCAGACTGAAGTTTAATCCTTTGGCATCTGTAAGGTGGTTAAAACTCTCCTTTATAGTGATTGACTGCACCCTGCAGATGACACCACAAGAATTTACTGCACTGAAACATAACACTTTAATGAAGGGGGGGGGAAAACCCCTCCTTACTAAGGCAGGCAACTTTGTCTGGTTTTCCCTTCAACCATGTAACATGATGATTCAGAGATAAGACTCTGTGGTTGTTAAGTTGCCATGATGGATTTTACAAAGGGGAAAATCATGTCAAGTTTATGTAAGCTTGATAGCAGTTGCTCTTTGAAAATACATCTTAATTATGGGTAAAAATACTAAGCCATAACTTGATCACTTATTGTAAAAACCTCATTTTTTTTCAGTGCCATAACTCTAAGCATTAGCTCTACACTGAGGTTAGCATTTATTTATAGGTTGGATACTGTATGGAGGTAGCCCAGGAAATGCTACTTGATGATGGTGGTTATTAGACATGCCTCTTAGTGACCCCCAATATTTATATGTATTTAATTATAGAATTACTGCCATAATGCCCTAAATTATATCTGAGAACAAAGGACAGCTTTATTTGTGAGACCATTATATGCCTCCACTCACAGCTTCTTAAAAAATAGTAATGACCCATGAGATAAAATCTTTTCAGCTCAATATTGATTTTCTCTGCTTGTATGGACTTCGGTAAAATTCAAAATTAGCCTTTTTTTCTTATTAATGGATGGAAAAAGATGGCTTGAATGTAATACTGCTAAATTTTTGTCAAATTTTTGGGGTCCCTGAGCAACTAGAAATGGCTCCATTTAAAAACATTAAATGGATAGTTTTTAAGTTTAGAGTTGCACCAAATCTAAAAATCTAGATGAGAAATAAAGAAGTTACATCAGAATTTCTGAGCTTGCAAGTGCGTGGTCACATGTGCCAGTACACTCGAGTGTTCCCACTAAATGCTGATATATGTGAAGTTAATCATACACGTAAGAGTTTGCAGAATCTGAATTGTCAGATTATGGAAATTATTTGACATTTCTTGTAACTAAACACTTCAGCATATGTTTAAATAATATTGATCTCAGTGGAAGTGCAATAAGTGTTTTATTCCCTTCCTTGAATTGAGACTATATTCATTTGGAATCTGAAATGACAAATGCTTTTGACTAGATGACAAAGCTCTGATGACTATGTTTGATTTTTGTTCTATGTTATTTTTTTATAGTAGTAATTTTGGGGATAAATTAGTAACAAAATATGCTATAGCTCTAATGATGGTGTGCTTTCTCTTGCTTCTATCTTCAGTTATTGAAATGTGATATTATTTAATAATGATTGTTATTAAGATACATTATGTTATGTCACTGATTATACCAAAATGAGTATTTTGGAAATGAAAGATGAAGGCCAGAAGAAGCTGAGGTGTGGATTTCTCCACAGATGATTCACGTGGTGTCTGAGCACCCAGTGATTACAGGTTCCCACACTTAATTAATTGCAGAAGTATCAGATCATGCTACGTTTGCTGGTGAGTGGATCTTAATATGGAGATACAATATTGATAAATGGTGAATAATTTGTCCAGATCTTATTGAAAATCTGTGGCAGGGCAAACAATAGAAGTAAGGTCTCTCCAGTCCACCACCGTAAGCACGAAGTTACGGTTTCTGTTGCAGTGAATGGGTCTAATAACCATCAAAGCACAGTGATAATGCAAATCATTGTACCCTGATTGAGCAATAAAAGCTATCAACCATCCCGAGTTAGGGGGTTTTTGTATTGTATGATTACTGAGAAATAAAATTGGAGTGATTATGCAAATCACCCCTTTCAGCCAATAGGACTGAAGGATGCAAAGGGAAAAAAATGCCTATTTGTGCTTCAATAACTGTACAGTATCCCTGAGCTCCAGTTGCTATTATTTTTGTTATTTCACTGCAGAACCACCCAGAAGCCCTGATCAATGCAATATAAAAGATAATTGTTTTCTTTTGGATTTTGCATCATCTACACAGTGGACAAATGACATTTGGGATCTGGGCTGATTTCCTCCTAGAACCTTTGCTCGGGATATAACAAAAATCAATGTATGTTGAGAAAACACGGGCAAAAATACGGTGCCCCTAAGATTAAATATAAAGCCTCCTATTTTTTGCATAAGAAGAGGTTTATGTTTTTGGTTAATTACACTAATACCGGGTTATTAATGAGGGGTGGGCACAAGGGCTGACCCACATTGGGTGGTGTCCTCCGGTCAGGTCCCATTGCTGGGAGACACCACGTCACTGTGTTCCCGAGGGAGGAGGAGGAGGAGGAGGAGGAGGAGGAGGAGGAGAAGACTTCCTCACACCTGAAACCAAGCACACTTGCTGCACAGTGAGCATCCCTGTGCCAGGATCCACAGGGTCCCAACGGATTTCCAGACCTGTGGGACTCATGGGGCTTCAAGTGATCCATGGACCTGAGGGATCCAGGGGGCTCCAAGGGATCCAGGGGGCTCCGAGGTATCCATGGACCCGAGGTATCCAGGGGGTTCCAAGTTATCCATGGACCTAAGGGATCTAGGGGGCTCCGAAGTATCCATGGACACGAGGGGTCTGGGGGGCTCTGAGGGATCTGGGGGCTCTGAGGGATCCAAGGACCAGAGGGATCCAGGGGGCTCTGAGGGATCTACTGGGCTAAGAAGGATCCATAGTCCTGAGGGATGCAGGGGCTCCAAGGAATCAATGGACCCAAGGGATCCAGGGGGCTCCGAGGGATCCATGGACCTGAGGGATGCAGCTCTAAGGAATCAATGGACCCAAGGGATCCAGGGTGCTCCAAGGGATCCATGGACCCAAGGGATGCAGGGGGCTCTGAGGGATCCACAGACATAAGGGATCCAGAGGGCTTCGAGGGATCCATGGACCCCAGGGATCCAGGGGCACTGCAGGATCCATTGACTCAAGGGTTCCTGGGGGCTGTGAGTGATTTACAGATCCGAGGGATACACTGGGCTAAGAGGGACCGATGGACTCAAGGGATCCATGGACCAGAGGGATCCAGGGGGCTCCAAGGAATTCATCAGGGTCTGAAGGATCCGTGGACCAGAGGGATCCACAGGGCTCCAAAGAATTAACAGACCCGAGGGATCCAGGGGACTCCATGGATTTAGAGACTCAAGGGATCCATGAACCTGAGGGATCTAGGGGGCTCCAAGGGGTCCATAGACCTGAAGGATCCACTGGGCCAAGATGGATCCATAGACTCCATGGGATCCAGGGGGATCTGAGGGATCCATGGACCAGAGGGATCCACAGGGCTCTGAGGGATCCATGGATCAGATGGATCCACAGGGCTCCAAGGGATCCAGGGAGCCTTGAGGAATCCATGGACCTGACGGATCCAGGGGGCTCTGAGGGATCCATGAACCAGAGGGATCCAGGGGGCTCTGAGGGATCCTCTGGGCTAAGAGGGATCCACGGACCCGAGGGATGCAGGGGGCTCTGAAGGATCCATGGACCTGAGAGATGCATGGAGTTCCAAGGAATCCATTCACCTGAGGGATGCAGGGCCTTTGAGGGATCCATAGGACCAGAGGGATCCAGGGGGCTCTGAGAAGTCCAAGGGGCTCCAAGGGATCCATGGACCTGAGGGATGCAGGGGCTCTGAGGGATCCATGGACCAGAGGGACCCACAGGGCTCTGAGGGATTTACAGACCCGAGGGCCCCATGGCCCCAAGGGATGCAGGAGGCCCCGAGGGATGCCAGGGGCTCCGAGGGTTGCAGGGAGCTCCGGGGGAT
>JAOXXN010000364.1:1483318-1493538 GCA_026770055.1 Myrmophylax atrothorax
GAGCCGCAGGAGCGGCGGAGGGAGCTGGGGGGGGCTGAGCCTGGAGAACAGGAGGCTCAGGGGGGACCTTCTCACTCTCTGCAACTCCCTGACAGGAGAGGGGAGTCAGGGGAGGTCGGGATCTGCTCCAGGGAACAGGGACAGGAGGACAGGGAACGGCCTCAAGCTGTGCCAGGGGAGGTTTAGATGGAATTTTGGGAAAATTTCCTCCTGGAAAGTGTTGTCCAGCCTTGGCACAGATGCCCAGGGCAGTGGTGGAGTCCCCATTGCTGGAAGGGTTTAAAAGCCGTGTGGATGTGGCACCTGGGGACATGGGGTAGTGATTGGTTTTAACAATGCCTGGGGAATGGTTGGACTTGATGATTTTTGAGGTCTTTCCCTACCTAAAAAATTGTATGAAAACTCACAAGATTTAATGTGCCATACCTGGGGTAGGTTCTCTTACTCCAGTCACTATTTGATGCGGCAAAAAGCACAGAGTGAACCACTCCTGTGACAGTTTGATGGACAGGCAGCCTCAAGATGCGACTCTGTGTCGCTGCTTTTAAGTGATGTGCAAAGCAAAAGTTGCTGTGGAGGTGTCTGTGCCCACCAACCAGCTGCTCTCTGTTCTGCCCCAGGACTGCAGGGATGATGTTGGCGGTGCTCAGGAGGCAGGGATGCGTGGGATTTTGGTAAGGACGGGTAAGTAGTCCATGGATTGGTCATTCTGGGAGACAGTGGTGCCTTCAGTGATGTCACCCTGGGTACTGGCAGCCCCCGTGCCCAGAGTGAAGGCACACAGAGCCCCGGGGCCAGCCCTGGTGCTTTGTAACGTCCCACCCTCCCTGTGGCTGAACCATTTTGGGGTGAACACAGCAAATTGTGGCAGCACAGACCCCAGACTGAGAGCAGGGTGACAGAAAGTCATAGATGAGGGTGGTGGCTCTTGTGGGTATGGACCTTTTGCTCTAATGTCTCAAATATCCTGTGCACCATAACAGAGAACTGTTACTGTGACATCTTAGGGTGCCAGAATCAATCAGTGATGTACCCACTGTTTGTTCAGGAACCCTGGTGGCATTCCTGGGGAATTACAGTGGTCATTATAAATGTAAGTTTGCTTTGGATAAAAGTGAAACCTGAGGGGCTGACAGTGTTACTGGTGGTACAGTGGACTGGGAGAGGCCTTTCTGAGGTGGCAGCTGCTCATGCTACACTGTTACATTGAAAATGAAAGGAAGTAATCCTGCTGTTCCTCAAAAGTAGCCTTCAGAGAGGCACTCTGCACCAGCAGCTGTAGTGAGAGAACAAGGAGTAATGGGTTCACACTGAAAGACAGGAAATTTAGGTTAGAGATGAGCTTTAAGGTCCCTTTCAAGCCAAACCATTCTGGGATTCTCTGATTCTATAAAACTGAAAGTAACATCATTATTTCAAGAACCTTTAGCGTGGACATAGGAACAGGCAGTGAGAGAACAGTGCCAGTACTGCAGTGTGAACCTGTGCATAAGTAACACGAATTTAGAGCCAGAGCTGCCCCGGGAGGAATCTTCAGTAAGTATATTCAGTGTATCTTTAGGGAAGCCTTGTGGGATGTTTATTGCAGGAGACCCTGAGAAGGGCATTTCTCCTACCATTTCCTGGTTGGTAGTGATTTGAGGAGGCTGTCATTTTCAGGAGGAAAAAAAAAAAAGGAATACTTAAATGAGCTTAGTTAAATGGATCATTTTGTTAATCTGTTTCAGGTAAATACCGACCAGCAGATGAACACAAAATCAATCCGGCTCCATACTTAACCTGTGAGAGTTTCCCAGAGGCAGTGGAACACATCCTACAGCGTATGCTGTGAGAAAGGGAATAGCTGTTTTGAAGAAACATCTGCTTCACATCATTTCCTTCATTCTTGCTTCCAAAATTAAGGTCCCAAGATCATTGCATGTGTGGCATCAGAAACCTGCCCAAGGTGTGAGGGGCAGAGGGTTTGTGTGGGCCCAGCACAGTCACACACACACAGGGAGTCTGGCAGAGTTCTTATTTTCAGGAAATAGCTGATGAAAAGTCCTGTCTGGAAAGTCACTTACTGCAGAATAAGCTACACTGAAAACACACACTGAAAATAGCAACACTGACAGAGCCTTAGTTGGCCTGTAGTGATTTCATTGAGCTCTTACTCAAAGGTAGAGATTATGCACATTTAGAAGTGACTTTTAAATTAAAATACCACTGTTGCTTAATAATAACTACTGTGGCTGTCTTTCCTCTCATTACAGCAGGTTTTGTTCTTTGTTTTTGAAATTTTACATAAAATTAAAAACTGTCAGCATTTTACAGATGTTTTAATTAGATGCTGTTATTAAAAAGAATGATACAGAAACAAAACTCTGGTATTAAATGCCTCAGAGACAGTGACTTTTTAAAATTAGGCTTCAGCGGGGTCCTATTAGTGCTACAGTTGCAAAATTTCACTGTTGTTGGGGATTTTTTTGTTTCTTTTTAGTGTTATGGGAAAAATCCTTCACGAGCCATGGGGACAGATTCCAGTTTTTACAGTTGGTTAGCAGAGCTGTAAAATGAAATTTAATTCTGTAGCACGCAATGCTTTTCTATGCACTACATCCCCCAATATGAACCAACTTTGTAATGATGGTAAATGGCTTTTCTGGTCCATTTGCAAACTGTAATAATCAAAGTCCTTTACAGTTGTTTTACAGTGCTCCTGAGTGTTAAATTATTAGATTGTAATTATGCATTACTGGAGTATTAACCTTATTGAAAATACAGTTTTGTCTTAATGAGCCATGCTCGTTCTTGTTAAACAAAATCATCGTGATGAATGAATTTCCTGACATGTGACAGTGTCTCTCTGCAGTCTCACTTGGTGGATGGTTACTATGTTCAGATTTAATCTCTGTCACAGACAGAACATGTGGATGGAGCAGATTTTGCAGAAACACGAGAATTAATCACAGAATTGTTTAGGTTGGAAAAGTCATTTAAGATCAACAAGTCCAATTTTCCCCCAGCACTGCCAAGCCCATCACTAACCCATGTCCCCAAGTGCCACATCCACATGGCTTTTAAATCCCTCCAAGGATGGGACTCCACCACTGCCCTGGCTAAGAGCTGGACAACCCTTTCCATGAGAAATTACTCCAAATACTCAACCTGGACTTCCTGGCACAACTTGGGGCTGTTTTCCCTTGTCTAGTCCCTTGTTACCTGGGAGAAGAGACCCCTCAGGAAGAGAAGCCATCTTTAGGTTCTGTGTGCTCTCATACACTGTCAGGTACAGTTGTGGATAAATTCACACATCTAGTTTTTGTGCCATTAATTCTGAACCTGTTTCTGCTTGGAGGATATAAGGGAAGGCTGTGGCCCAAGGCCAGATTCAGGTTCAGGAGGTGGGAGATCGATAAGCAAAGTCCTGTGAAGGCTTTTCCCATGGAGACCTCTGACATGTGACTGATGCTGGAACTAAAAGGGACGGTCAGTGCCTCACAGGTCTTGGAACGTGCTGGAAAGCTTGCACAACCCTGGTGCTTGGAATGCAGATACACACAAGCCCAGGGAAAGCACTGGGAGAACTGCAAAGAGGGGAACTGTTGCCAAGCAAGAGGGAGGGTAGGAGAGGATGAGACCTGAAAGAATGACTTGTTAGAATTTCTGGTGAGAAGGCTGCAGGACTCGTGGCAGTGCTGACTGCTCACCTGGCCATGTGTGTAAGAACAGTCTCCAGCCTGGCTGGCATTTACCACTGCCCTGCAAAGACTCCAGTCCTGGGTCCAGCGGAGGGTGACACAGCTGATGAAGGGACTGCAGCATCTTTGTGACAAGGAAAGGCTGAGGGAGCTGGGGCTGTTCAGCCCCCAGAGGAGACACTGAGAGGGCACCTCCTCCATGTCTGTCAGTGCCTGAAGGGAGAGGGCAGAGGATTGACCAGGTTCTGCTCAGGGGACCCAGCCATGGCACAAGAGGAATTGGGCAGGAACTGATGCCCAGCAAGTTCCACCTGGAAATGAAGAACTTCTTCCCTGTGCAGTGACCACTGGAACAGGTTGCCCAGGGAAGGTGTGAAGTCTCTCTCACTGGGGATATCCCAGAACCAAATGGACACAATCCTGTGCCATGTGCTCTGGGATGACCCTGCCTGAGCAGGGAGGTGCAACCAGATGACCCACTGTGGTCCTTCCCAACCTAAACCATTTGGGTTTCTATGATTCTGTTTTATGGCTGGCTGTGAACCAGTTGGTAACTACCAATACAGTTTCTAGTTAATTAGCCCAAATCTGCCAATTTTTTACAGTTTTCCTCTAAATCGTTGCCTTTTCTGCTTTGGAAATGCCCCAAACCAACAGGAAAGCAATGCCTTTGGCACATTAAGGCTCTGAACTCAGGTGAAAACGATGACAAACTAACCAGATCTACATAGCCCTGCTAAGGTCTGGAATTTCACTAAAAACCTGTTTCATGTTTCATTAGGAAGAGTGCAGGTCTCTGCTGGTAAAGCCACACTGACTGTGATGCTCTAGTGAGTCTGAGGAATGGAGAACTACACTAATTGTCTAACTGTTCTTGGTCTTTCTTACCCAGTTCTACCCCAAACCTGTATGCAGCTGTCATGAACAAAGACTGAGAAGCAATCAATCTTTTAAGTCTTTATGTATAAAATTGAGGCTGAAGGCTTTGTTGCATTGGAGCTGCCATTACATTAATACCATGAAGAATGTTTGTAGAATGGTCATTGAACTGGTTAATAATGAATAACCACCCCCCTTCCACTCACCCTCTGACACTTGTCACTGCATTCTCTTCCCTGAGACAATAGCATTTCCTTCCCCATCCATTCGATCCTTTGGAGGCAAGGAGATGCCACTTTGGAAGTCTTAGAAGTTTTGGGGGTGTCTTCTGTCAAACTGACTCAAATTCTCTCTGCCAAGCCATGTACTTTTGGCTTAGATTCTTTGCTGACGGCTTGGTGTGGGTGATCACATCCAGGAAATCAGCTGTTGTGATCATGTCCAGTTGGATCACAGACAAGTTACTGTTACCTAAAGAGAAGAGAATTGAATAAGTACTGTTATTAGAATAAATATTGTTATTATTACCAAAAGACATTTTTTCTGTCCCTGCCTAATGCAACACATAATATAGGGATGCAACATAATAAACAGTGGCATAAAGAAAAAATTGTATTTATGTAGAGAGCTCAGATACTGACAGATTTAAAAGAAGGCCTGATTTTCAGAAATTTAGATTGTTTAGATCTGCAGAGTTTCCAAGTTTTTCAGGCAGATATCAGAGCTCCACCTACTGGGGTAACATGATCGTGCCTAGAGTTACAGCAGCAGATCTGCATTCCCAGTTTACGTTCTGTGCTCAGAGCTGAGGTACCTGGCTGATGATTTTCAAGAGCATCAAATATTTTCCTCACTGGTCTCATGGCTGCTTCTTTGCACACGAGTTTTATGTCTGAGCCAGAGTATCCATCTGTTTCCTGTGATGGGATCAGAATGATGAATTACAGCTTAAAAATCAGACAGGAATGGCATTTGCAGGCATGTATATGTATGTGTATTTACAGAAAATATTTCTTAACTCTACTGCTGTCTGAAATACCTGTATATACACACATACCTATTTTTATGTGCATCCTCTCCTCGAAATTATATTGCTCATTTTTTTTGAATGCCCAGAATACCTTGTAGGAGCAAGGAAATTACTGGGCATTTTCTCTCTAAACCCCAATTTTCTGCAGCTCAAGTAAACCCCCATCTTTCTGTGTCCATCCCCAGCTTTCCTGTTAATAAAGTAACTGTGTTTCCTCATTAGCATTTATGAACCCCAAACCCAAGCAGTATTGTCTCTGTGAACAGATATAAAACGAGTCAACTGGGCAAACTGTAAAATATTTGGGGGTTGGTTCCCTGAGCAAACTGGTCTAGTGAGTGGCATCCCTGCCCATGGCAGGGAGTTGGAAGTAGGTGATCTTTAAGGTCCCTCCCAACCCAAACAATTCCAGGATTCTGTGATTCTATTTCCACAGAACTGAAGATGTGACAAAGGGCTAAATGAAGAAAGCCTGGGTATCTAGTGAGTCTTTTCACTGTCAAATGCTCTTTCCTCCTGCAGCAGAGGAGCTGTGACAAACCTTCCCTACACAATTAACTGTTCATTACCCCGATGAATTCCAAGTGCTCCCAGCTTGGTGAGAACAGTGATAAAATGTACTATTGCTGGAAGTCTCCCTGTATTTAAGGCTGAAACGTTGGCACAACAGAGAGGACCAGAATACACCACTTTGCAGGCAGAGCTGTGTGAAACCAGTCATTTCCACGTGACATGCTCGGCCCTATGTCCTGCCCATCTCCCTTTGGAGCCTCAGGCTGAGCTGAGGTCGTGCCCCAGCTCCGTGTGTCACACCTGGGTACACCAAAGTGCTGTCCCACCCCTCGTTTGCAGGTCTGGCCCAGAAATGCCTCCAGCACCGCGTGGGCACTGTCCCTGCCGCAGTGCTTCCCACCTGGCTCAGCAAGCCGTAATCCAGATCCGTCCTCAGCTTCACACCCCCGGTGTTGCTCAGAGGGGGCAGCCAGTGCTGGATCATCACCTGCCGAGCCTCTTTACTGGGCAGGTCCACCAGAATCCTCTTTTCCAGCCGCCGCAGCATGGCAGAGTCCAACTCCCTGCGAGCAAAGGGGGAGAGGAACCGTTTCAGCATGTCCCCCATTGTGGGAACGTGGCTTTGACAGCAAGCTCCTCACTGCAGGGACTGGCATTTTTCTGTGCCAAGAAAAAAAACCAAAAAAGGGTTAATTATCCAGTGTATTCCTGTTCAGCCTGTCAGTTATGTGCTGGCTTCTGACACTGAGGATTAGCAATAACAATCAGAAGTTGGAGTTTCCATCCCTGCCTCTGGTACTCATCTGCTCCATGTCTCATCAGTAACCACCTCTCCCTTTCTCCCTCTGCTATTAAGGAGACACTACAAATTGTCTGTCTGGGGCACTGTCAGGACTAATTAATTGCTACTTAGTAAGGGATGCTCAGTAGGTATAAAATCCAGACTGAAGGTCTTGGATGTGAGGCCATGTATTACAGCAGAACAAGACACCGTCCTGAGACTGCTCCTGTAATACAAATGATAAATAACACAGTTACAAAGGATATTATCCTTACAAAGAAGATCATGTGAAGGGTGGACAGGCTGGATAAATGTGTGAGTGAGCAAAAACCCATGATTCTGTGAATATCAAAACTGATAAAGATGGTTTACCTGGAAAAAAGGGGTAAGAAAAAGGTTCTGTACCAATGTTTCTCTACTGGCTCTGTTCTGTCACAGACTCCTTATTCCAGTTTAAAGTACAATTCAGTCCTCATACCTACCAAGCAACTTCCATCTAGGGGAAACCCACTTCAACGTGTCTTGTGCAGACAGAACAGGAGTCCTAACGAGCAGAAATTTTCCTCTCCCCAGAAAGGATGTCTCAGTTTGGGAAACCTTGTTCCATGTGCACTGAGCCATGAGAAATGAATGTAAAGATCAGAAAACCAGATCAATAGGAACCCAGAGGACAACAGGAATTCACTCAGATCCACCCCAGTACTTCTAATCAAGGCCTCAGAAGTAAATATCAGATCTTGTTAATCAATAGCTATCAGTATATTGGTATTATTATTATTGACATTTCTAGGCTGTTTCAGATGCTGTCCAACACTCAGTGCAATAGCACAGGGTCCCACCCAGGACTCACAGAGAACCACACCTACTTGTTCACCTTCTAAATGTGTTTTTCAGCTCAAGTTCTCAAAATTGCTTCGCTTGGCTGGAAATCATTACTCATTACTCTGGCTGACCGACACCTTTGCTGTTCTTTACCCATATTAACATCCCCTGTGTAAAGAGGGCAAAAGTTCTCAGGGTTTTGGAGCTGCCACACAGGTACTCTAAAAAGCACTTGTAGGCAGAGGACAACTACAGCCAGTCTCTGCAAATACCCCCAAAATACTCCAAATGAAGTTTTCCATGACTCCTCCTGCTTCAGGTCCCCCCAGGATCACAATTTCATGAGCTCTCTATCCATGTTCTGTACATATGAAATTGCTCTATTTTGCTCAGAGAAGCTGTGGCTGCCCCATCCTGGAAGTGTCCAATGCCAGGCTGGACAGGGCTTGGAGCACAGAAGGTGTCCCTGCCCATGGCAGGGGGTGAAACAAGATGGGCTTGGAGGTCCATCCCGACCCAAACCATTCTGTGGTCCTATTTATCCAGAAACGTTACAAAGCCTTGGCTTGTTGGCTAAAGAGCAAAATAGAGTATTTTTGTTATTTTAAGTGTTTAGGTTGTTTGCTAAATTGTTTTGTTAGGCAAGGCTAAGTGACATTAACCAGAGCAGACTAATAAGCACTGAGCTAATCAAAATATTCTCTGAAACAACAGCCAGTCAAAGTACTGAAAGATGCTTTTGAAAAGATACACAAAGCTCTACAGGACCCCTAAGAGCCCGTGGCTTTTTGGAGCTCCCCCAGGTTAACATTAGGAGGCATCACAGGATCACAGAATGGTTTGGCTTGGAAGGGAAGAGTCCATGAGCCCCCACCAAAACTTTACCCACCCTGAGGCTGGGGAGGGAAGAGCAAGCAGCACTGCAATGGAAGCTGAATTAAATGCACTAATTCATTAGAAAACCTTCACTCCGTGATTAAGGATCATTTCATTCCTTCACTAACGAGGCCTTCATTTTATTTAATTACATTGAATCATTTCAGCAAGTAATTTGTCAATAGAAAAGCTTTGCTGATGAGGAGCAGAAAGCAGCACTGGGCAGCAAGCACAGGCTAAAGAGGAGGATCAATAGCTGCAGTGCAGCTTAGGACAGCGTAAAGAGCTTTGTTTAGGCTTCTTTTCACTCATCTAAAAGCAGCTTGGTACCAATTTTTTCCATGATCAATAAATATCCAAGTTAAACAAATCTCCTAAAATCCAGCTTAACAGCAAATGTTTGCAAGAACACAAGGCTGTTGTGAAGCCACAACTTCCCACAGTGGCACTGGGTGGTTTGAAACTTTATGAAATATTCTTGTGGAATTGGAGTCTGGGCCACACAGTAGGACTAAATGTCATCTATTACTCATAAAAATAGTCTGTAAATATATAGTTGAGATCTCAAGAGATGTTCAAACCCTGCTGACCTCTCTGGAGGCAGATATTCCCAAATTCCTCGAGGATGTTGAGCTCAATGACAGAGTAAGATGCTCATGACTTTCATTACTTTTCCTTCCCCATAAAACACCTTTCTAAGCATACACTCAGTCACTTCTTAAACCATTTTTCTCTGTGGTAGGGACAATTCTACCAAACAACCTTTTCAGTGCACTCATAGGTTGGATTTTCTTAAGAAAGAGCAAAATCCAACCAGCCCAAAAGAGGGGAAGTCCAAAAGGAAGTTCTAAGCTCTCAAGCCAAACTTTCAGAAGTGAGACTCACAACAACTCAGCTCAGCCACTCTCATCCCAACACAGGCTGCCTGCTTTCTTTTAGGACAATTAATCCAAAATACAAGTTTTGTAATTTTGGATCAACCTTAAAAAACAAAAACAAAACCAAAACCTGTGTCATTTTGGATGTTTCAAAGAAGCAATTTTGCAGAAATTAGCACTTCAGTACTACAAAATGATCCAAAATCAAACGTGTGAAACACTCAAACCTGAATTCTCTAGTTCTTACATGCCTTCCCATGAAGAGCTTATTGCTTGTGTAAGGCAGACACAGGTTAACAGGACACATGCAGGAATCTCTCTGCATGGGTAATTAACTCACAGGATAATTTCAGAGCCCATGGAAAGGTGCAATGCACTGCTCAGAGTTTCTCCTTCTAAAAGGGCAATGATGCTCTCAATAACACAAACATTTACAGTATATTAGTAACAAACCATAGAGAGATAAATGGACCATTAATTAAATCCCTTTCAAAATTAACTATCCACACACAGAGCAGTTATTCCTTTTTCAGCATTTTCCTGTGTAACTAGAACATAATTAAATAGGAATTCTGCTCTATTCCTTTCATGTAGATACTGAAACACAAAATGGGGTGGATTTTGTACTGATTTAAATTCATGAGTTTGTCCAAGGCATAAATCCCCAAAACCAACACACTGGTTCAGAGAAGAGCAACGAGGCTGGTGAAGGGACTGGAGCACAAGTGCTGTGGGGAGAGGCTGAGGGAGCTGGGGGTGTT
>JAOXXN010000364.1:1595264-1632699 GCA_026770055.1 Myrmophylax atrothorax
AAATTAAATAAATAAATAAATAAACAAAGGAGAAATATATCAAAAACTGTAGGAAAGCCACCTTTTCTTCCCCATAAGCAACAGTTCAAACATCTATCAAAAACAAAACTTAGCCCTGTGCCTTTTTTATGAGCCCCAAACCACTACCTTTAGAAATTAATTCATTTTTTTAAAATCTCCAAATCCTCTTTGAAAGTGCACGTTCCTGTAAGCCAGGGCAGGGAATATTTTCACCTTTTGCAGGTTTGGACCAGACCAAAGCTGGCTCCAAGACATTTCTAATGAGTACTGTCATGTGTCTCTGACCTACAGCCCTACTGATCTGCAAGATCAGTTTTGTGACCCCTGCCACCCCACCTGGCTTGTCTGCAGGGCTGGAGGCATCCCAAAGCCCCAAAGCCATCACCACTTGCATCACATGTGGCTCCTGAGAATCAAACACCCCTGAACCTGGCCAGGAAAACTCAAATGCAGAACGTGCAGGAGCTCTCTGGCCTGACTCTGCTTCTTTGGGAACAAGGTTGCAACTCTGAACTCAGATCTGAACCTGGATCTTGGGTTTAAATCCAAGAGTTTGGGTTGGGTCCCATCTCTAGTAAAATAAAGGATAAAAGGAGATGAAAAGATAATTGCAGAAACTTAAAAGCCAGCATTGCATTCTTTTAAAATTACAAATTAAGCTATAAGCAATTCCAAACTATGCTGTTTTTATTAAAAATGACTTAATAATCTAATCTTCCTTTCCTTTCTTTTCTTTTGGAATTTATCCTATATCCCAGTAATCGCACATAGAAATTACACAACACCACACTGGATACTCCTGACAATATAAACACAATTGTTTATCCAGAAGCATTATAGGTTCATGCAAAAATACAGCATTTAAAGCTTGTGGTCAGATCAAGAAACCACAAGTATAATTGTTTGTTTATCCAGCCAAGCATTACTCCGTCATGTAAGTTTATGGGGGGTTTTGTATTTATTTATTTATTCCTAACCTGTTTTAAAAATTAAAGTTATAGAGCGAAAGCAGATGATTAAAGGCAAGAAGGGACATTTTTAATATGGAAATTGTGCCTTTGTCGTAGCTCATGTTACCCTGTTTCATCCTTCCAGGGAAGCCTCGTGATAACAGGGCCCTTTGGTGGAATTTCAACATATTTTTCCCTTTAGTTCGGGGCAGCTGGTTTCTTTCCTCTCGGAGGAGAGAGGCAAAGTATATTTATCACTCCAGCAGTGACTCAAAACAAACAGGAAATCTTCATCAGCAGGCTCCTGGGCAAGGCAGATACCAAGGTACTGGCAGAAAGGAAACAGAGTCTTTCAGCTGTGGGAGTCCGACATGCAGCCTATACTGCAGCAACTGCAGATAACTCAGCTAGAGAACCACCAAATTATTTTTAAATTAAAAAAAAAATAAAGAGACAATCCTGAGGTAGCTGAGAGCACTCACAGCATCCACGGGGGCGGCTGAGCTGAACACCCAGCCCGGACACACGTTGGGAACCTGGGAGAGGGAGGAAACCTGTGTGTTGGCCAGGCTGGGAGGTTTTGCTTTGATCCTGTGGCTTAGGAAACCCACTCCTTTCACCCCAGCAAGTCCTTCTTTAAAAGCAGGGGTTTCCGGCAGGGATGGCTGCCTTGCAACCAGGAGGGAGGCAAAAAGTTAGTTAAGAAAAACAACAGAAAAAAATCCCCACAGTTAATACTGTTAACCTATGATATAATTATTCATGTTCATGGGTGGTTTGTTAATAATTTTAACTGTTGATGAAATTATTCATATTCAAGGGTAGTTTTAGAAAGGCCTCTGAAAACAAGCTAATAAATGGCCCAGCAGTAATGATTCCTCCTGCATTGATTAGAGACAGTCCTGACACAGGAACTGTTCTTTAGGGCTGGATTGTTGTGGGGTTTTTTATTTCTTTCTTTCTTTCTCCAGTAGTGTCATTAAACTAAAATACTTCAATCCATCTGTTCATCTTAAGAACAAAACACAAGGACATTAGAAGACTGACACTGGCCTGCTCCTTGTAGACATCTCTGTTAATTGGCCACAAGTCTAGGAAGGATTCTGTGAGGTTGTGGGGCTGACACCACACCAAACACTTGAGGAAACAATTGCTGCAAATGAGGAGGACTGGGGAAAGTCACTATCTGCTTCCCCTGTTCCTCTGTTTCTCCCCAGGCACTTGAAGTTTACTGTGGCTAGAGATGGGACACGATGATCCCTTGGTCTGACCTGCTGTGGGCTTATCTCCAGAGCTGGGAGGAAATGGTGGGCCTGGCCAGGACATTATCTGGTGGCTAAAAGGAGACTGGTATACCTTAAAACATGTGCCTGTCTTCCCTTGCTCTTGACCAACTCTGGAGAGCTGCAGCACTGAGCGCCTACCATGCCACCAACCTGCCCTCTTGAGTCAGATATACCTCTTGACCTTGGAGCCTGAAAGGGTGAGTCCTACAGCAGGATTTTCACATATTCAGGCTGGACTTGGTTTGAGCTTTCACAGCCAGTCCTCCCATGCAGCAGACGTCATATCCTTATCGCCAAACTGCACCCTGTGACACCCAACCTCAACATCTCACCACAGAAATCCAGCCTTCTATTAATAAGGATGACTAGCTTGGCTGCAAACCTAAGGTGCAAGGGGCTGATATAGGGAGCACCAGACACCCACATCCTTGCAAACAGTTGGAAGGGCAGTGTACTCAGTTGCAAACACTGTTTGACTATGGCAATGACAGCATGAAACCACCATGGCCTGAAACACCCCAGACACAATAAGCATGAGCAGTGAAAGAACCAGTTTAAGAGCATGAGTGCTTCATATTGGCTTATTTGCAATCTCCACAGGGCTGCCCTATTGAAAGCTGGCTAAGGTCTATGTCAGACATGACTACCAAAACCTCCAAGTCAGGACAACTCCTTTTTGGAAGCATCTGGCAGAATGTATCACCACTGTGTTGACTCACAGATGTGTCAAAGCATAAAGTCAAGCTAGGCGGGTTGTTCTGGAGAGTGTCTGTCTCTAGAGACCAGACTGACTGTATCATCCTAAGGAACTGTGTGGTCTAGCCAGCATCTCAGCCAGTGCTGAGGAAGGCAAACCTGGTGACAGTCTGTGTGTGGTGTGCAGTAGGTGAGAAGGTCAAGTTCATAAAATTATAGAATCACAGAATAGTTTGGATTAGAAAGGTCCTTAAACACCATCTAGTTCCCACCTCCTTGCCATGGGCAGGGACACCTTCCACTAGACCAGGTTGCTCAAAGCCTCATCCAAGTTAACGAGAAAACACCAGGGTTTTAAATAAGAAATATGCGGTATGAGAGTACCTACTCACTCACTCAAAGGCAATGGTGTGGCACACTCCATTTAATATCTCACCAGCTAAAGATCCAAAAGTATGAGACACCTAAAGAAAGCACCACACTGAGGATGTGAATTGCAGTCATGGGGAGCAAGCAGCACAACCAAGAGCAGAGTAGAGATCCATAACTCATACTCAGTGCTCTACTTACCTCCTCAGACCTCAGTAAGGTTCAAGCATGTTAGCACTAACTGCTGTGCCTAAAGGTTGGCTTTGAAAGTATGTAAGAACAGTCATTGGGCTGCTCTGGCTAGCTTATACTGGTCTGGATCTTGCCATCTGCAAGCCAAGGAATGTTAGAGTGCAACATCTTTCCAGCACATGTCTTTCCATCCCTTTCCTTGCCTCTGGCACAGGATTTACAGCCTGGGCTGTGGTGAGCAGTCAGTGTGTGACAGGAGGATGCTGAGCAGGAGTTCGACCTTCCACGCAGCACCAGAGCAACCCAGCAAGACAGAGTCCCTGCTCCCAAAGTGAGATGCAGGCACTGTGGTCTCAGTGTTTGATCTTCAACCAGCTGCATTCAAAATACTGGATAGCACCAGCCTTTTGATTCTGCTTTCCAAGCAATAGAGGATTATTTGCTTTGGTGATGAAGTGCACTAGTCAGGACTGGGTGACTGAAGGAATTATTTTTCCTTGGTATTGCTCTGTGTCATCCTGTTTGATTACAATGTTTCTTCCTCTCAAAAACATATTTTCCTTCTCCTAATCGTTCAATAATTTCATGTTGAAACCAAAGGCGTTATGATATAGCATATTGCATCATGTCCAGAATTCAGAACCTGGGTGTTTGCCCACCTGCCATGCCCACATGGCACCTAAAATGCCATCCTGCTACAGAACCATGAACTGGCCAGAGCAGTGCTTGGACACCCCCAAAGTAAAGCAACACACACAGATCTCCCTAGGACGTGGTGCTCAAGCAAAGCCCTCAAACCCACAGGTGTAATTGATTTTTATCACGATTCAGTTTTAAAATGAAAAAGACACATTTTCCAAGCTGATATGCTCATGAGATATAAATAAATCCTAATTCTTAAGGAGGGTCAAAAAAACAGATTGAAGGAATCAAGAGGGGGGAATTTATGCAGAATTCAGAATCAGAGAGAAGAGGATGAAAGCAGAGAAGTGTTGTGCATTCAACTGCTTAAGTCCTGTTCAACTCCATGATGACAAACAAACAAACAAAACCCGTGTCTCTTTTCCTCAGCTCAGTGATTACAGCAAACCCACAGTGCCAGCTTCAGACTGGCAAGGCAACTAACACTGCTCACAAAAAGAAATTCAATGCTTTTTTTTCCCTTTTTGTTTTATGTTGGATGATTTAATTATAAGGATCTTCCACATTCTCACCTATCTCCTTACCATTAGTCAAGGGATAGTTCTGTTTCCACTGCTATTGTTTCAGGCTTATAAAATAGAAAAAACTGAGGAACAAGGGGGGGGGGAAAGATTAAAGCATTCTGCACACAAGGAAGAACTCAGAAATAAAGTATTTTCTTTTAAAGACATCAACTTGAATGTGCAAAAGGAAATTCAGGAAACCCATGTTGCCACAGCAATTCTGCTCTGCCATGAAGTTCCCACCCAGGAAAGGTTTCTTTGACATTACCTAGGTGTCATCCAAACAAAATAGTTCTAGAAGAGACGCTTGACACCCCTTTTTTTTTCTAACTCAGCATTTTAGCTAGCAGTAAATAAATGAGAGTTTAAACTTCTAATCAAAAAAATAAACAGAGTTAATTATTACTAGAGTGATTAACTCCTAGGATGCCTTAATGCCTGGGACCCTAAATTGGCTGCCCTACTATTCTAGGCTCATCAGGACATCCAGAATACTAATTTAGTCTTAGGGCATTAGGGAAAAATCTCCTGCTTTAAAAACGGAAAACTGTTATTCAGTTATTTCTTGAACAAACACACTTCAAACAATGTGAAGGAAATGGTACTTCCCATTTATATGAGTTTACCAACAACAGTCATGATGAAAAGGACAAAGACTATTTCAGGTTTGTAAGGGCTATCTGTTACAACACACTGTCCCCATGCAGCAGCTAGTGTAGATCTTGTAGGATATGAGAAACTTAAATTCCCAGAAAACCTCAGCAAAGAACACTGACCATCAGCATTATAAATGTGGTAGGAGTGTCTAAATGCATCATTCATATAATTATAGAATAGCAGAATAGTTTGGGTTGGAGGAGACTTTAAAGATCTCCTCATTCCAACCCTCCTGCCATGTGGGCTCTTCCACTAGACCAGGTTGCTTCAAGCCCTGTCCAGCCTGATGTTGAGCATTTCTAGGGATGGGGCAGCCACAGCTTCTCTGGGCAACCTGTGCCAGGGCCTCACCACTCTCACAGTCAAAAACTTCTTCCTAATATCCAATTTAAACCTGTCCTGTGTCGCTTTAAAGCCATTCCCTTGCCCTATCAGTACATGCCCTTGTCAAAAGTTCCTCTCTAGCCTTTATGAGGGTAACTCCACCTCTGAGGAATGAGTTAGCCACTACTACACATCACTCCCCTGAGTGCCTGTTTCCATACAGCTCAACTCCTGCACCACCACAATTCACTCCTCCTCCTAGAGGACCTGCAAAGGTGGGTTCTGAGCTTTTTTACGCCACTGCAACTTAAAAAACCCACTCCTTCAAAGCAACAGGTTGCTCTGTCTGGGGTAGGTTTGAGAGGAGCAGAGCCTGCACCAGAAGGTAAATGTCTGCTATATGTTTCACCTATACAAATCAGGAGCAAATGTAATGATGTGAGCAGCCCATCAGCAGAGTTTGGAAGGGGTAACAACAACCATAGGGAGATAAGATAAGGCTGTAAGCTTTTGTGGTTGGGAAATAAAAGTATCAGGATTAACAGAGAGCCAACCAAGGCTGTTTATAGCCAACCAAGGCTGTTCTCCCACCCTCTTCTAGGAAACAAAAACTGATCCTTTGCACTTCACCCCCAGGGAGGAAAATAATCATTAGCTTTACATTACGAAGATACATGAAATATTTGTCTCTCTAAGATCAGACATGCCTACACCGAGTAGCCGTGTGTGTATAGCTGTAGTTTTTACCATTGTGACACAACCTACCCTTACTATGACCCTCTCTCATTAGGTCATTCCTAAACTGTAGCTCCCTGTGAACTGGAACAGTATTCTCTTGGTTTGCACAGCTCCTATTTTTGCCACTATAAATAGAAGAAACAACTTTGGCTGGCTCCGAATTATTTTGTAGGTTAAACAAACCTTTAACTGTTTCAGATAAAGCCAGGCAGAAGGTGTTTTTTCTAAACATCCCAAGCGAAGGAGTGCATTTCCTGCTTCCCTAATTCAACCTACGGCATCAGACATCTGTAACTTTGTTTACATTCCAACCCTTCACAACTTAATACCGCTTGAAGCATCAATAATATAGGGCACATTTCTGACTGCTCCTTAGATATTTTTTATCTCTATGGGACTTCCTGGTTTGGGATTTTGTAGTTTACAGTTTCTCACCAATAGTAACTAGCTGCAGCATTTGGCCTTAAGAGTTTACATATTATTTAACTAGATATAAGCAGCCTATTTTAATTACAGTAAAGAGCCCTGTAGAGGCCTTGTCTGCTTTTTCCCCCTCCAACTATATCAATTGGCTTAAATAAAGATATTACCACTCCCTGTAAACCGGGCTGTGATCAAGCTCTTAGATATGCTAGTCTTTAATGACATACTTTTGCCACTTTAAAAAGCACATCCTATCATAGATCTTCAAGTACTCAGATGTCCATGGCCTTAATGAAGGAACAGTCTGAGCTGTCTGTAGTTCACACATATTTTAGTTGGTGTGCACACACATTCCAGCCCTTCTAAGCAAACTGCTCACCCTCTACAAACAGATGGTCATCTGCTCCTGTCACTGTATTAAAGCTTAGTATTGAACTGTATGGGTTGCACTCCTAGGACAAGCTCCCGCTTCCCCTGAGGGATGTAGAGCATAGACTTTCATCAGCACTACCTGCAGGGCCAACAAGAGGTCTGTTCTTACAAAGAAATCCATGGAATCATAGACCGGTTTGGAGTTGGAAGGGACCTTAAAGACCATCTTGTTCCAAAACCCCTGCCATGGGCAAGGACACCTTCTACTAGCCCAGGTTGCTCCAAGCCCTGTCCAACCTGGCCTTGGACACTTCCAGGGATGGGGCAGCCACAGCTTCTCTGGACAACCTGTGCCAGGGCATTCCCACGCTCACAGGGGAGAATTTGTTCCCAATATCCCATCTCACCCTGTCCCCTGGCATTGGGAAGCCATTCCCTCTTTCCCTGTCACTCCAGGCCCTTCTAAAAAAGTTTCAGTTACGGGATTTGTCCTTGGCATTTTGTTGTGGAGGATGGAAGTATGGTCAAACATTCATTAGGGATAACTAGTGATACTTTCAAAATTATGCCATCTGTGCTCATGACATGTTTGGTTGTGTGAGTAGAGAAGGCACAGACCGACCGTGCCTTCAGCCTGAGAAGGGTTTTTGGACTCGTGCTGGTGTAATGGAGCTCATGGGTAGCTGCAATTTCCCCAAATGCTGGGCCGTGTTCAGGTCAGAACTACTCCCAGACTTGACCCAAGCTTCAGTTGAGTTTATGATCTCATTGTAAGTCCTCATTTGAAATGTAGTGCTGGACAACTCACTTGCAGCCAAACAAGGATTTTTTTTTAACTCCCAAGATTTCAAGAGAAGGAAGCTATTTAAATACCCATTTGGCTGTGGCCCTTCATTTCCCTGCCCATGTCAGCACTACTTGGGATAGTGCTGTGACATTTACATTTACAGCCAGCAAAGCTCAAGCTCTGCTGGTAGAGGTTAGGGGTGACCCAGATCCCTGGATGAGTTTCTCCACCTGGGTATCCATCTCTCCCAGGCTTGTTTGTCAGCAAAATGGGCTATGGTTGCCTTGGTTTTGAATCCTACAACGTTTGCAAGCTGAGCATGTTGCATGCTACCAAACATGACTTCCAAATTGCAATTCCTGCTCTCTGCCAAAGGGACTAATAAATTCCTTTCTCACCTCTCCTTCTTGCCTGGTTAAATTATGAATGCTCATGGCAAGACCTGACTCTGCTGATGCCCATCTGCAATGTCCAGCTGTTCCAGGAATGGTCTTTGTTAGCCTAATACAGATATCATGACCTAGGGATCCATAGCAGATCCCAAGGAAGGAAGTAATTTGGAAGGGTTGCCAGTTTTATTAGCCATCTCTGTAGCCACGTGCAGGTCAGATCAGACACTGTGCAGGGCTTTGAAGCTGAATCCACACTGTCAAAGGACAGGCAGAAAGATGTGCCTGTCACATAGCAATAGGGATAGAGATTTCTGTCTTTGGGGCTGGTTTTCCAGATTCCAGTAAGCATTTCCACAATGCCAGAAGAGCAAAATAATATATGTTTCATGAAGAATGGGGATTTTTGCAGACCACAGGAGCCAGATAATTTTTTTAAAAATTTATATTTTTTTTCATGGACTGAACTAAGCATAGATTAGCATGGATTATTTGAAGTATCATGATGTATCTGAGTGTATATTGGCTTTGGCTGGAGGAGTAACTCAGGTGAACAGGTAAACTGCCCAAGTCAACACTGTTGCTACAGTGTGTAGTTTAGGAATGTAATCAGAGCTGCAGGAGCACATAATGAGGAATAGTTCAAAAACTCGAGTGTCTGAGCTGCTTGAAAGGTCATGTGAACTAAGCTGATGGTTAATTCAAGAGGAATACACTTCTTTCCTTTGAATATAAAATCAATGCAGTACTGAGATAAAAAGACAAAGGTAACTTTTCCCTAATAGTTTTCCATAATAGGTTTCTTCTACATCTTAATTATAAGTGTAGTGTAAAATTTTTGAAGTATTTAATTAGCTGATTATTCAGAGGAATAGTTTCTTTTTCATATTTACCCCCATTCTGTTGAGTGCTACTCACTGAAAAAGCAAAATATATTCCAAAATCTGATACATTGTCTCTGCAAATTAATCTGACTTTATATGCTATATTATAGGTGGTTTTCTTAACATCTCAGATTAACATTTTTATTTTTGCTGTAAAAATGCATTGTTAAAATAACAAAATAATTATTAATTATGGTTTTCAGCATTAGATAATGTGTGATCCTTATTCTGGTCATGGAAAATATTTGTTCATTGTGGTGTTAATGCTGGAATATTTTCATCAAAAAGGAGTATCAAACTTTCAACTACCATCACACTTGTAAAGTGAGTGCCACTGGTTCCAGCATTTTTCAGGCTTTCACTAGAGGGTTTTAAACAGGTTTTTGGTGAACCAGGTGGGAGTTATGCCTTGCTCAGGATAGAGGCAGGATTGTGTTTCTACTCTGAGAGCAGCTGTTGTCCATGGAAATCCTTGGGCTCCTTCGTGGTTCTACCACCAACTCAGTCCTCTTGACTGGGTTCTAAATCCAAGGCTCCTGTGCAGGGCTCTCAAATCAAACAAATGCTTTTAACAGATGATTTATGTAAATTAAATTTGATACTGTTCCTTTTTCCCTGCAGAGAACTTTGGCTTCTACTGTTCTCAGTTATTTGCAGGGTTACTGTGAGCCTGAACAGGATCATAACAATGACACAAAACTTCCTGTATTTTCTGGGAATCTGGAAATGCCACTGGGAAAGCAGAGCTGCCCCTAGCATTGAGCCCAACTTAGTTTTGCCCTTTGCTATACATTTTAGCAAAGCAACTGTTAATAGTAAATGTACAGCATTACACCCATGGCAGCCTCTGCATCAGAGCTTCCTACCAGGGAGAGGAATACCTCATTCCTTTGGGGAAGACTTCATTCCTTTTCCAGGAGAGATCATGTCAACAGCGTAAAAAAGGGGTATTTTGTGCTCTGGGACGTTTTCCCACCTATGTGACCCATAATTGGAAGGAAACTGGCCATGATTCAATAGATGATATAATGCATCCCCAGTGTACAGACCATATGTTATCTTCAGAACACTTCCTCTAATTCAGGCATCTCCACAGGTAGGAGCCTGGTGCCAAATTAGCCATTGTCATCTCTTCATGGCTTAGCCCAGCTCAGAAGAAAATAAATATTTACATCTTAGCTGAATCCTTTCAGCTGCCTTCAGTATCTCAGTTTAAGACATATGGATTTGTGGCAGTGATGGGGGACTAGACATTGTGTTAAGCACTAGATTATGCTAATAAATTCATGTTTCATATCTGCAAAAGAATTAATATTGATAAGCATATGTTTATGAGTTTCATATTCATCAGAACCTTCCAGTCATGTACCTATGTGCCAGCTCTTTGCAAAGTCAGGGATCTAGCAGTTTACACAAGCATTGTAGAAACTGTAAATAGACATATTTTAATTTTAATTTAGAGGGGGAAATGAGATGTAAAAAATGTTCTACTCCAACCATTTGCAGCCTGTAGTATTCTGCTATACTGGGTGTGTAGTTCTTTAGTCTGCATAACATTGATGAAGAGGAGAGTGGCTGAGGAGGCAGGGAGGAGAAAATTCCTGATGGGGAATGTGAAGCATGTTTTGTTTTACTCTGAACTTGTACAATATTGTGGATTTAACATGTTCAGTTATGTATTCCATGATTTAAACCATCAGGAGGCAGATCCTGCTATCCCAGACACTAAGTGCCCTTGCTTTCAGTTGAAATTAGAATGCACGATTAGGCAAACACTAATTCAAGTGACAGGTTCAGTGAAAGACACTTAAAAAATCTCCCAATCAGAAACTAATTTTTCTGATTTGTTTGTATTAAAAAAACTAACTGCAGCTTAGTTGTAAGGGCTGTATATTGTCCTTTAAGCAGAGAGAGAGAGAGAGAGGTAGAGATGTGCTTATTCCCTCCACAAGAGAAGTAGATTCTGACTCCTACCAGGTTTTGTCCTTTCGAAAATTCATTTTTTCTTGTGTAGAGCTTCAGTAACATGGCCTTGATTTCTCTGTCTTTAATATAACGTTCTTTAAAAAAAAATTCTAATCTGCTTCATTTGTACTTACGAGCAAGTGGTGAACTCTCATGGGAGGTATCACTGTAAGGAGCAGGTTTGTGTTTGTGTTAAAGGACTCAGAGTCTCCCTGCTCAGGCTGGAGGAGTTTCTTGTGACAGATTATCTCTGATGATATTTAGCAAGCAGATCACATGCAACAAATAAAGGGCTGACACGTGTAGGACTGACTGCTTCTGGCAGCTTCGTATTAAGACAGGCTGTGAGCAGTTCCATTTTGCCACATTTGCTTTTGCCTCTGAAGTCTGTGCTCCAGCACCCAATACAGGAAACCCTTTCTGACCTTGTGTCTAGCATGCTGGAAGTGTTAAAAAAATCATGTAGATCTGGTACTTGGAGATGTGGGTTGTTGGTGGATCTGGCAGTACTGGGGGAATGGTTGGACTTGATGATCTTGGAGGTGTTTTCCAACCCTATTTAGACTCTGGAGGGAGTCTTTTTGTTCTGTGTTGCTTGCTAAAGTGCAGGGTGTAGAATAATTTAAAAAAAAATTAATTTGTTCAGTTCAGAGGCCAGGTGCTTTCAAGGAGTCCTGTAGCTGACAAGTCAAACTCTCAAAGGGCCCTGGAAATGGGTGCTGACACTGCTCATTTAGCCCTTGTGGATGAACTGTAAATATTGCAGACAACCTTGACCACCCTTTGAAAACTTGTCAATAGACATCCTATTCCTTGTGCTTGCACAGGGCTGCTTTGCTTCCAGTTCTGCAGTGCTGTTGTTGTACTGGGCTGAAGGCAGCAAACAGATTTCTTTTCCATGTGACATCAGGAACGATGTCTGTGCGAGATCTGGCACAGAAAACCCTTCCCACTTATAATAGATATCTTTGTGCTTTGCTTTTCCTTTAGGTCTGCAGCTCTCCTGCTCACAGGCCTCTCAGGTGCTGTGTCTTCTGCCCAGCTGTGATGTAGCAGAGAATGATGAGAGGACACAGAAAAACAAATATTGACAGAATACATGGGCTGTTTACTGCAGCCCAGACTGACTGTCAGTCCAGGAGAAAGAGTAGCTGCTGGGCTCAGGAATTTGGTGCACTACAGCAGAGATGTCAAGAAAAAATCCCTTTGGATGGAGGGGAATAAAGAAGAAAAGGCTGAGAATGTTTTCACCAAAACCTAGGTGATATAAGAATCTGCAATACAAGCATCACCCCCACAGAAGGTCATAAAAAGCCAAATTCCACTCTTTGACACTTTGCTGTTATTGTGAAATAACTCCTGGAGCAACTGAGGCAAATTTCTTAGAGAGGACTTTCAAAGCTGTCAGTAAAAATCCAACAATTCAAAGCATTAAGTACCTTTTCTTTCTTATCTTACTGGCCTTGTCTCTCAGCTTCTCCACACATATCTGCCTGTGTAATATCTTTTGGAATCTTAGCCTGGGATTTCTGATGGCTGCACAGCTTTTCCTGTTTCTTAGAAGTGCATGTGGTTAGAGCCATCTAAATGGTCCAGTTCCCACATGGAAACAGCCTCATATTATATGGGCTTACATAAATTGATTGTTAAAAGAAACATATTTGGCCCTAGAGATGATGACTTTGACAACAGGGAATAAAATTGGTTTTACTGTTTAATTTGCAGTCTCCTGGTATGGGTGTTGTTCCCAGTACAGTATAAGTGCATCCAACTCAGTTATTTTTCTAACCTCAATACTGGTTTTCTTTCCTGGGTTCTGCAAGACCATGAACCACAAAACAGTAGGAATGTGTTTCCAAGGAAGTATTGGTATGTCCTTGCCTCTAGTTCTACTTTTCCCCATGTATCCATCACTGGCCACCGCCAGTGACAAGGCTCTGGGCTGGATAACCTCTGATCTGACCCAGGATCATCACTCTTTTTATGTGCATAGGTGATAATCAAGGCATTTAGCAGGGTTCAGAAATAGAGGTGTGGGAGCTGTGAGAGGGACTGAGGAAGAACATCTCAGGGGCTGAATCCCTACACCTTCTCTGCAAAGTCAGGGATTTCTAAAGGACTGCTATCCTGCCTGTAGGAGTTCAGGGTGACCAGGTTCCTACCTTAAACACTGGTTTTATTTTTGCTGCTTAAAATTAGGTAATGCGCAGCCTGCCTTAGCCACTGGCTGTCTTGTCTAGATTGCCATGTGTCATGCTGGCCCTGGCTTCAGAATCTGGGTTGAAAGAGTTGCTCAAAGTTACTTTTGGCCCTTCTTCCCATGCAGCACCAGTTACAGCTGAAACAAAGTCCATGAACAATCCCCGTTTGCTGCTTCCCACAGCTGGGCTGCTGGCATGCTAGAGCATTTTGCATATGCTGATTTAACAGTTGGAAAATTTATTCACACAAAAATCTTCCTATTCTCTTAGACAAAAGATTTTTCCCCCCCACATTTAGTTGTCAAAATGCTTTTCGCATCTGTTATTGGGGCAAAACAACCGCCTAGTCTGGAAGTTTCATTCTTGGATAAAGCTGTCACTGGGACTTGTTTTAACAAGCCAAAGGTCAGGGGCAGATATTGCTCCTGCTGAAATGAACAACAAAACTCCCATTGATTTCCCCGTGAGCTGAATTGAGCCTTTCCTGACAATGGGGAGATTTTTAGAGGAGTTATGATGGCTAAGGACAAGTTCTTGTTGCTTTGCCCTCTCAAAAGACAACTGTTTCTGGGGAAGGAACAATCAGAATATTTGTCTCTTTAAATGAATGGTTCTTAGAGCCTGCACTGAGAGGCAGGCTCCCTCTCTGCGGCTGTGAGGCTACTCAGAGCCTCCAATAAATCAGCATGCAGGAGCTGAGAGCTCTGTCCTTGAAGAGATGCACAGTGACCTTGCTTGTGCTTACTCTGGAGGAATAACCAGGGGAAACAGAGGAGCCCAAATAGTGAGTGGTGTATGACTGAAGGCTCTGCATTCTGCATGCAAATGCTACAGCAGGGACGGCACGCTGCTGCACAGAATGCAGCTTTCCTGACAGCCTGACCAGATTGCTGCTGCTGCTGTTACCTCTTTTCTTTCTTTTTTTTTTTATTTTCTTTTGTTGTTTATTTTGGTGTGGTTTTTTTTTTGTTTCAGGAGACTGAATGAAATCCTCATGATTGTTACATGCTTGTTCAATAATAGCACGCCCCAGTCACGTCTCCTTGCAAGCACATTTCGTTGGAACCACTGAGCAGAAGCAGAGAAGAGCTGACGACTATGTGTTTCCAACGCAGGTTGCCGGAGCCCCGTGCTTGCCATTGGCTGCAGTCTTCTGGTTTATTTGCAGCTTCCCCCATCTGGAATATGAAAATGGGATTGAAGTAGATAATTGCTAGCAGCGGGTTTTGAAGAGAGGCTTAGAGGGAACAGAATGCCTCTCTCACAGCATAAGCTGCCTGCGCTGGAAGAGCTCTGAGAGATGATTTTAGATGTTACCCACGTCTGAATCTCCCGGAAACTTTACCATGGAAGCAAGCCATTACACACAGTCCTGGAGCTAACATCCAAAAGGGGCAAGGAGGGGGCAGCAGGGCCAAACAATGGGATACCTTGTCCTTGGATTGCTCACAGAAAAGCCAGCAAGCTTTCCCCTCCGCTTCCCAGCAGGAAGGGCATGAAGGTGGTGATGAACTGAATTTTACCCAGTGGAGCTCCAGTGGCTTTTAGGAAGGATGGGATACACTGACCCTTCATCAAGCCGGGATTTGCTGGGAAACAGAACTTTGTTCTTCATATTCATCTGCGCCTTTGCTGTGGTCACCTTGCTGCAGCAGATCCTCTATGGGAGAAACTATCTCAAAAGGTAAGGGGGGATTTGTAAGAAAAGTTGCCTGCTCGAACTGATGGGAGATAAAGCTCCAGCCAAACCATGACAACAGTTCAAACCACTTCTTGATGCTGTGCTGACAATATTAACATCTTATCTGTGAAGGTGCATCTGGCATCTGGAATGTCTGTTAGATTACAAGTACAGGGGAATGTTAGGCAGAATATAACGTTTTGTAAGTTTTTTAGGTTATGTTTTAATCCTCAGCTGTTGCAAAAAAATAGGTTGTATTTAACTTAAACTGACTTGTACCACCTGGGCATTTGCCCCTGATCAGACCCTGCCTTATAGGCTTCCTACTCTGTATAAGTTCAAGCTGAAATGTCTTGGGAGGTTAAGGTCAGATGCTCATTGCTTAGACTTTAATGTCTGTAGAAACAAACGTGCAGATGCAATTCCTAAAATCAAAGTGGCAATATTACTGTTGCAAATAACTGAGAGAGCGCTTTATTTTCTTACTGGTTTATTCCTATGAATTGCTGCTGAGACTGCTTTGCTGTAGAGCACATCAGTCTTTGATCTGAAAATGGTACTGCTCTTTTCACAGCAAACACCAGTGGGGATCTCTAAGTGTTTAACCTTGACCCATGCAGAGTTTATTTTACTTAAATCTAGTTTGAGGAGTTACAGCTTGTATGGTTTTATGAAGAGGAATATCTCTCTTTCATGCTTTGAGGTAAATTTGTTTCAGTAGTATAGGTAGCTCCTGTGGAATTTTTTACTGGAATTAAGCTGCATTCTGCCAGAAGAGATCAATGGTTTGGTTCTTGCCTTGTTTGCAACCCTTGTAGTTGTTTGCCTTGTGCCAAAAGCAAGCAAACTGCTGGCAAATCAGCAAACGTTTCTCTCTGTGAGGGAAAAACAAGCATGATATTGATATGTATAGACAGGAGTGATGTTTATCCACAGAGCAATTTGTGTGCTTTGCAAAGCTCCCTTGGCTGGGAGGCTCTGTGTGCTTTTTGGGCACCTCAGTTCCAGAAACATGTGACTTTCTCAACTGGAAGGAGCAAGAATGAGGAGAGGTGTAGAAAAAATATTTGTTTGGCTTGGAGGAAAAGGAAGGGAGATATGATAACTGCCTTAAAACACTCAAACTATTTCTGAAAAGAAGAAGGTAATAAACACGTCTGTGTAAAGATTCACGACATGATAAGAAGTCATGGATTTAGGTTCTAGCATGAATGATTTAGATTTAACCAGATGGGAAACTTTTAAAGAAAAAGTCTATACATGAAGGTATAAAATCTCCATATTTGGGGGCTTCATTAACCTGGTAGGTAGAAAAAGGTAGCTCCCAGCTGTCTGGGTGAGGCGGGTGCAACTTTATGGACAGCTGAAGTTTCATCTTGCCTTATTTTCTCTGTTTTTCCCATCTGTCCTGGAGGCCTGGCAGCCCTACCAATCCTTGGTTTTCTAAGTCAAAATGACTGCAAAGGGATCAGAGCGATGAGAAATAAATCCCAAGTATAAACTGAAATGAAAAACGGCAGAGTAAAAATAAAATGATGGGAAGATGCAACCAAAACTCTTCCAGTGAGTGATTTCTGTGGCCTGTCTCTGTCCTGCCTCATGCCCTGAGAGTCTCTCCTGTCATCATCAGGGAATGAAAAAAGGCTGACATCCAATTCCCAGGATTGTAAGGAGAAAGTCTGGTTCTGAGCCCTCTGCCATCAAAGGGGCTCAAGCAGGGACATATGCATGCACTTTGTCTCTTGGACTGGAAAACACTGTTTATCTACCTATTCATTTATTTTAAATTACAGCTTGTAATTTTTATTTTTTTTGTTATCACATGAGAGAGTCTCAGAGAGAGCTCTCCGTTCACTCAGTGCATGGAAAAAGCACTTCAGCTCCTTTCTGCTGGGAAATGGCTGTTCCCATCTTTCATGTAAATCAAAATGCAGGATGTGGCAGTCTCAGGCTGCCAGTAATTAATGACAGAAAGGTGATTTATGTAGCAGCCTATATTGTTACCATAATAATATCATGAAGCTACTTTTTTCAGTTTTCCTTTCCCTTTCTCAGTCTTCAATGCCCTGAAGTACCATCCAGTGAACATTCCCAAGGCACTCTGATTCCAGTCTGCTCCAGTAGCTGTAACCTTTTATTACTCCTTTATTTCACAAACCTCCGGTGTTAAATCCTGTGCTGGAAGCTGGTGCTGGCTGTGAGGTTCCTTGGACATGTTATACCTGGCACCTCAGGGACCAAAGTGAAGCTGGTGGTTTTGGGGAGGATCCTTGCAGAGGGGAAGTGGGATATTTACATCTCTGGTGCCACTTGCCAAGCTGGAGCTTGGGGGATGCTGCTTAAACCTAAGGCCATTTACTCTCTGGGATTCCACATGCTACTTGTTTGGTGATAGCTTTTTTACTTGCACCCCAACACCTGCAACAATAACAGGCTCCTTGGCCTCTTCCCAAGGCAGTGGGAAGAAATTCTCTAGTGTATTTACAGAAACCTGAAAATTGCCCTGAACTACTATTCCAGTAAATGTACAGTGCTTTTAAGTCTAAGTATAACAATGGGGTAGTTCTTTGCAGAAGATGGCGGAAATGGGTAGAGGCCATCAAGGCAGGGGGAATCTGACCTAAAACAAGCAACTTGGGCACAATGCAGGGGACAGCACAGACCTGAGTCTGGTCCCAGTAAATGGAGTGGAGAAAGGCACCTTTTCTGGGAGAAAGACAGGAAAGTTGGCTGCATGGCTGCAAGGTTTGCCATGCCACTTGCCCTTACAAGCAGGGAATGGGCTGGTTTGATTGACATAAAATCCCACCTGAGACTGTCCATAGAGGGTTCCATGGAGGCTTGTGGTGCTGTGTCTACACAAAGCCATGAGCCCAAATCATCTGTGGGGGTGGCAGGACTGCAAACAGGAGAGGATGCTCCAAGGAATAAACTCTGCTCAGCGAAATTTGATAAGGGGCCCAGCCTCTGGTCCAGTTCTCTCTTTCCCCTTATGAGATTTTAATGAGCTCCTGGCACTGCTGGAAGAAAGGGGGAATGCAGAGATTGAATTTCTAGGCATTCACACATTTTTCACCCACCGTGTGAGGTTCTCTGCTCCTTCCTTTGGTGTTTTATATCGGATCACTGAATTCTGCCTGCATTTTTTTCACCCTTTTTCAGTTTTCCCCCCAAGTGGGATGGTTGCGGATGCCCTCACCAAGGCCAGTGCCTCATCCCTGTAAGTAGCAGTTGAAGTCCTAACAAAAGGGTTACACTGCAAGCTGGAGAATGACATGGGGGAGCTCTGGTCCCTGTAGCCTCTGATCCTGAGTAAAAAGGATGTTGAAATGAGATATAATTAAGAAACTTTAATACAGATCTCTGGGGTAATTATTTTTATTTTAGGATTAATGTGATGATTAAAAATCCACTGCATTGATCTGCTAAAGTAGGTTAAATGCTGTGGACTTTGCTTAAATCCAGAGCTGCCGCTTGCTTTTGTATTGACTCCTCTTCCAGTGCTTGCCTTTGAGCTGAATTTTCTTTTGAATCAGCTGAGGGCTGGCCCTTTTTTGTCAGCTTTTGTTTGGCCAGCAGGGAATAATCCTGGATTACATCAGGAAACTGCCCTTGCAGTAAAAAAATGTTGAAATCTGTCTTCATCTCCCAACCTGTAGCATGGGAGACATCAATAGGACAGTCCTTCCCTTTGGCTAGGGAAGAATATCAGAGCAATACTTAGCTGTATACCAATACTCTATTGGCAGGGAATTCACTAAATTCTCGCTGTTTTAGCAGCCTGACTTCTCTAAAGGGTGAGTGTTAGCTGAAGAAGGGAATCTGCACTTTTAAAACTACTCATTTTTTTCAGCCAGGTGAGGAGAACCCATTTTCAAAACTATTAAAGACTAAACAAAGATTACCCTGGGGCCTGCCAAGGGGGATACATACAGTATCTGAAAGAAGCACACAGCATGAGGCAATAAACCTTCCCATGCAGGCAGTCTTCATTATCTGAAAGCTTTGCACCTTTTAAATGACAATAAAACATCACTCCTATGTATCTGTATGCTCTAATTAATATCAGTCTTATGACTTGAGGTAATATCATCATTTTTTTACATCTGAAGCAACTTTTGTTCAACTGTTGCAAATCAATTCCTCGACATCCTTACCAGTTTCCTTACCACATAAGAAAGATAGTTAATGATCTTTTTTTGCACTGCATGTTCAAATAAAGAACAAACCCACAGGAAATAAACCTGGGCTACACCTTGGCATATCATTTATCCTGTACCATAAGATGATTCTGTACTTACACCAGCAACAGCAGGAGTCACCATGGGGACATGGAGGCTGCGTGTGCCCTGAGTTGTATTTTGACCTTAACTGGGTTCTTGAGGAACTACAGCCCACTCAAGTAATCTGAGAGCTCCTGCCCTAATCCTGGGATGTGCTCCCCTGGACTGTTCATAACCTCCTGTGGAGGTGTTAACCATAACCCATGACCATCTATCCCAGCGTAAAAAGTCTTATTCCATTGAAGTACTTTCTCCAAGAGACGTAAGCTGAAGGTCACTTAGTGACTCATATCTCTGGTCTTTTTACATGACTCCGTGCCTCCAATTCTAACCAGAGGGAAATATCCCAGAAAATGACATGTATCTCGTGAGTCAGTCAATGAATCTCTGACAAAGCTGCAGAGCAGGTTTTGGTTTGGGGTGGTTTTCTTTAGAGAAGAGCACTGGAAATTTCAGGACAAAGCAAAGTCTTGAAACTATATACAATACAAAAAAATGTGTATTTAGAGTATATGGCCATCACCTTAAAGTGACTGTATCTAATCTGGAATAGGATGAGAAGCTGAGAATCCAGCCATACTGTTCTTGCTACAAGGTATTCCCAAGGGCATTTCAAGGGGATGAGGACTGGAGTGCCGACATCCCAGTTTTGCCTAACTAACCTGGCAAAGACAAGGTGCTTAATCAGCACCCTGAGAGGTCAGAGGAGCTCTGGAGCCTGTGCTGGGGGAGAGATGGCAGTGGGGTGGAATGGACAGAACCAGCAGGGCGCTGATAGATTGACTCATCTGTCTGCAGAATCAGAGAATGGTTTAGATTGGAAGGGACCTTAAAGACCACCTCAATCCAGCCACCTGCCTTGGCCAGGGACACTTTCCACTAGACCAGGTTTTTCAGACCCCCACCCAACTTGGCTTTAAATACTTCCAAGTGCGTAGTATCCACAACTTCTCTGGGAAATCTGTTCCAGTGCCTCACCACTCTCACAGTAAAGAGGTTTTTCCTGATATCTAATCTATCCCTGCCCCTCTGTCTGTGTGAAGCCATTCCCCTTTGTCCTGTCACTCCATGCCCTTGTAAGAGTGTCTCTTCCTCTTTTTTGTCAGCTCCCTTCAGGTACTGGAAGGCCACAATTAGGTTACCATGAAGCCTTCTCTTCTTCAGGCTGAACAATCACAATTCTCTCAACCTTTCCTCACAGCAGAGGTGCTCCATCCTACTGATCAACTTGGTGGTCACCTCTGGACTTGCTCCAACAGATCCATGTCCCATCCATGGATGGGACTGCATCCAGACCTGGATGCAGTCATCCCCCCACTGGCCTGCCCATTTCCTTTCTTATTTCTTTAGGCAATGCCCCTGAAAACAAAATCTTTCCTTCTGCTACTTAGAACGTTTTTTTTTTACCTGTAATTTCAGTTTGATTTTAAAGGAAAGCATCCAGTGAAGTTTTAGTACCAGAGTATGAGGATATGTTATTTCCTCTTGTGCTCCCTGCCAGTGCTCCCCATGGTCCTGATGCAGCCAACAGGCAGGGTTTGTGTGCCTGCTCTCTTTAGATGTGCTATATTTTAGCATTGTTATGTTTCAACTCTGCCTTTAAACGGCAAAGCCACTCTACATGACAAAGTAATGGTTGAGTTTTGCCAATGCCCAGCATTCAACACCCTTTCATCCAAGGTGGTTGAACATTTCTGTTAAAAATGTCTCTGTTATAACCTGCCACCAACTTATGTCATTTTGAAAAGAATCACCTTCTTGGCCTCTCTGTGTGTGAGCTGGTACCAAGTTCAGTCTTGCCTCCATTTGTAGAAAACCAAACCCCAGTGTTGATATTTTGGGTTGTGCTACACCCATGATGCCCAGAGCCTCAGCTGTGAAGGATCATATCCTTGATCACTGATCTCCATGGCCAGCGTTGTTGACCTGGTAATTTGGTATTTTATTTTTGACCTGATTGGAGTTTCCTGATCGTTCTTACACTTTCTGGATTTGGTTCAGACATAATCACTGTGCAAAGCTTTTTATTTTCTTACTTTCGCTGCGCCTCATTCTTACCCTTGATTGCATTTTCATTTCATTTCTCAATTTTTAATTCAAGTGTATTCATTGCTCAGCAGTCCATACCTCCCTCAGGCAAATTGTGGACCTAACCTCTCATTTCTTTGAGGCATCTTTGCCCTCTGTTGCTTGCATACATTTTGCTTTTTCTTCAGCCCTGCAGATAGTCATTGTCCTTCCATGTCCTTTTTATTTAGTTAGTTTTATGCTTTAGTTCTCTTGAGGAAAACCTTAAAAGCAGCCTCTGTCACTAGTATGATATTTTCCATAAGAACAAATAAGCCAAAACTAGGCTTTTCACAGTCAGATCTGAACATCTTAGATCATCAATAGTTTTGAGGGTTTGCTGAGTGGTAGGAGGAGATTGTGCCATCCACTCCAGTGCATGGAGACACAGAGTATTGCCTACTCCTGTGCCTGGTACTGGGTACACAGTCATTGACTCTAAATGGCATTTTACTCATTGTTTTCAGCATGAATTCTCAGGGCAGGGTAGGGACACTTGACCTGATGCTAAGTATATTAGTACTGGAAACTCGAGATGCAAAGCAATTAGTTTAGTCAGATGTGTAGTGCTGTGGTGAGATTGCTTGTGGTACTCAGGCTGCATCAGGCATCTTTGCAGTAAGCTATCACGTCAAAAGTCAGAATTTTCAGGTATTTTAAAACATTTGGAGTTTCCTCCGAGTGCCTGTGCTTGGGACTTGATTGTTTTTTCAATCTGCCTCATTATCAGTTAATTCTGTTGTGGGTTTTGTGTTGCCCCTAAGTATTACCAATAATAATATTTTAACTACGACCAGTTACTACAAATAGAATTGATAAAGATTATCTATTACACCTTAGACGTTTATCTTCGAGCCACAGATGAGAAAAGGTAAGACTGTATTGGTCTGAAAGGTATCCTTTGCTGCTCTCGATGTCTTACTCAACATTTCAGACCCTTTAAGCCCACCACTTGGATGTGGTGTTACATCTGTTTTATACTTCTTGGGAAGTAACTTTGGACTGAGTTTTTCCGATAATGCATGTGAATATCTGATGCAAGACTTAACCAAATGTGAAATGTGCTACATGAAACAAAACCTTTTTCTGTCTCATAATGGTTATAATCCAGAAGCTTCCCACCTATGTTTCCAATTTTGCTTTTTGCACTAGTCAAAATATACTCCTCCACTACTTTAATACTATTATTTCTGTCTAATACATAGAACCAAACTTGTCCCTGGTATAATAACGCAAGACCAAGTGTGTGGTGTAACCAGACATGCTGATTTTTCACATCCTCCACCCACATTTTGTTTTTCATGGCACCCTTGTTATTTCATTTCTTCCTTTGGCTGTGAATACACTATTCCCGCTCTTCCATATATTTTCCTACATTTTCAAAACCTTTTAATCATCTTGTCCCAGTAAGGTGGCAGGTGATCAGCTCAGTAATTACCCACTGTCAGTCACCTTACAAAGCTGTAGGTCACTGTGACAAAGATTGATCTCTTTTAATGCAGCAACTAAAAGGACGTATGTATCCAGTGTAAAACTTGCCTTTTGTTAATTTTACCAGAGAAATAACTATTTTTCTAAACTGGGCAGGTCAGATTCAACACTGCTTCCACTGGCTGCAAATGTGAGTTTTCATATGGACTCACATGAAAGGGACAGCATCCTGCTCAGGTACATGAGTTGGCCCCAGGAAAGTTTCACTTATTTGTGTCCTGCCTGGTAGGGTTATGCTTGTGGATCCCCAACTGAAAGAAGCCAGTGGACACTAGGTATTTTTCTGGCTTAACATATCACAGGTGAATCGGACCTAGAGTGTTCCAGGCAGATTCATGTTCCTTTCCTTCATCTGTGCTGCATCTTTCTAGATTGCTGTGCCTTGAATATTTATTTAAAAATGGGTTGGTGTGTTTATAGTGATATTAAACTGTTCAAGTAAGCACTTGCCTTGTTCTTGTCATTTGACTTCATTGTCTTCAGGGACTGAGTCTGGCTCTTTTGTCAGGAAAGAGGTTTAGGACACAGAGGTTAACCTGATTGGACTCTGCTGGGCTGGGTTTGATCTCAGTGTCTCACTTATCTAGTGGTAACTTTACTCCTTTTGAGCACCTCTGAGGTCTTTTCAAGTGCACTGTAAATAAACTTGCTGTTTCTGGCCTGTGCAAAATAGAAAGGGATCCTTGTTTTTCCCCCATATCATCTCTTCCTGTTATCTCTGTTGGCTGCTATGCTTGTCTTCACTTGTGCAGAAGTGTGTCACCCTGGAGACTCCTGATGTTCCCCTTACCCAACCTCCTCTTACTCCCTGATCCTTTTTAGTGAGTGTTTTCAATCACTCTCATCTGCAGGTCACTCATGCATACCACTGCTTTCGTTTTATTTTCCGTACACCCTGTGGATGCAGTGAGTCATAGTTTCCTTATTTTGCAGAAAGAAGGAATTGGATCTCTGGCAAGATTAACCATCTGACTTTCCAACACCTCTGTGACATCCCTGTTAATAGGCTGAGGGCATCACTTTTCATTTTCAAAGGGAGTAGCATGATCATTTAACACCAAAGTCTTCAGCTCCTCCTCTTCAAGGGCACAAGAATTATGAAATAGGAAAACTGAGGTACAGTGAAAGTAATTTTCCAGTAACTTTAGGAAGCCTAGACATGGCCTGGACTATCTGGTGGTCAGGGCAGGGACTCGGTATGTGTGCCAGTAATGTGTAACAGTGAAGTGCAGCACCATGACCAAGCCTTTATAATCCAAACAGGATTATAAATTTACTAACTGTACATGTGGAACAAATGTATATACTATTATCTTATAACTTAAAACAGGAGGTAGTCACAAAACCTGGAGCTGCTGTCACCTCCTAATGGCCTTTATGTTAGGGAGAACACATATAGAGAAGGAATATGAGAACTACTAGAAAATAAGAGCAGAAAAAGTGAAGACAAATAATAGAGGCAGTTCAGAAAGAAAACAGAGTATTTTGCCTTGCTCTTGGGGTTATTCATATCTTCCTTCCCCTCTTAAAAAGGAGGCTATAGACTCCTCTGCTTCCCCTTGTTTGACTATCTGTGTAGGCCAGCAAGCTGAGTTGGGTTTTGCCTTAGCTTCACTGATACAAAGTTTCTGTGTGCTTTTGTTTTTTTGTGTTTAATCTGACTCTGGTGGGTGCTGGATGAGGGTAGTGGTAGCTGTCACCTTGAAAGATGAATGGAAGTTGCCTGCTGGCTGGGATTAAATGTGGTGAGCTGGTGGTATCTGGGGAATGGGTTGTCACTGGAGTGACAGGTGCTCTCTCCTTGTATCACCTGTGTGATGCCCCTGTTGCCACTCAGTCCTTGTCACCCAGAGGTGCTGGTCACTGTGTGACCCAGCCACTTGCACCAAACTGCTCTTAAGCCTTGAAAGTGCTTAGATCTCTCCTGAATAAATTCTGCTGCACACATGGTCATGGCCTGCTCTCTGGATAGAGCCCAGACCGGACCTGCAGCTGTTCTCAAAGCTTTTTGGGTCGTCTTCATGTATTAGCTGTAGAATAGCTCCCTCTTAAAGCCTTGCCTTCTGCTCTGAGCTGAATTTTCACCTTTCCTCAGAAAGACAATGAGATCCCTGAGGTGGGTTCTCAGTGTGACAGCAGTGTGGATACAAAGCTTCTTGTTGCGATTCATCCACATGTTCATTCTTGCCTCGTCATTCAAAAACCTCGTAATTACCTGACATCCTTGCTATTAAAACCTCTGCTTGTGTAGGAGTTGTTTTTTGTTTGGTTTGCAGCAACAGGCTTTTAGTATTTGCTTCCTGCTGTTTCCTGACAGCCAGTTTTGACAAGTCCTTCAGAATTACTGCTGCTTTGTTAATTTTCTGGCTTTTCACCCCCTCCTGCTATTCTTACATTACGCCACTGTTTATTTGACCACACACTGATTCAGCATTTACAGTTAGCAATTAGGATCAAAATATTGCTTTGACATTTACCTGGGACTCAGGTCTTTGTTGCTAAGCCATCCAACCTCAGAGATTCTCTAACTCAAGGCACATTATTCATACTCTCATTTGTTAGGGGCACTTTCTGTGATTAATGATGGCCATAAAAGACACCCATCTTCCTTGATGAGCAATTTGCTTACAGTGAATGGGTGAAACATAATATCTCTGCACTAAGACTGTTTCTGGTTATTACACCTTTTATAAAGTCGTCATCAGCATCACACTTTGGGAAAACACACTAATTTTAGAAGTTATCACATTAGGGCAAATTGAGCAAATGGCAAAGTTCCACTATTGGTAATCACTGGTAATGGTTCCAGGTGTAAAATTAGCTTTTGGTTTTTAATTTTTTTTAAATGTTTGACATGAACTATCTCAATCATATAGTAGACCTCTATGTCTGAGTCAATTCCTCAGCTTTCCTTACATTTTTAAAATCTTTTCTTAGCCTCATTTTTTTTTTCTCTGTTGCTTTATCTCTTCCTTTTCTGTGTTTCCATCCTGCATGTGCTTTTGTATTGCAATTCTGATTCACAGGAGCTTAATTTGCCTCTTCTTTGTTTACCTGCTTAAATTCAGTTAGTGCTGGGAGTGAATGTGGTAGAATTTAACTACAGTAATATGCCAAAGAAATATACTGATGGAGCGGTTCAAGTCTCTTTTCTGTTTTCTCAGACTGTTTGCAAATTTGGCCAGACAGCTTTTATGGACACTTAGAACTGACAACTGACAGGATTAGAACATTTTATGTTTTAAAAATTGAATTATCCCAACTCAAGACTGATTGAAATCAATGGTAAAGCTCTCAGTAATCTTGTTAGAAACAGAATTAATTCAGGTCAGTGTTTTTAAATGTCTCATCCTTGGTTTCTACTCAGTCCTAATACCACAAACCATTATTCACTGAATTTATTCTTACTGTGAGGAGGAGGTTTATTGTACCACCACTGCAGAAAATGCAAAGCCCCAATCCTGCAGACTCACAGTGAGACACACAGTCCTATAAGCTGTGCAACATTTCTTTGGTGGTTTGTTTTGTGTATTTATAATTCTGTGTGTTGACCTCCAGAGTACCTGCTGGAAGAAGAGCCCTGTGTGATCTGTCTGTGTCAGGGCTGGACACTTCACTTTTCTGCTGACCCTAAGCTCAGCTCACAGCTTTGTACTCTGTCCTCACCACAGAAATTGTCATGCCCAGACCCTTGCTTGCCCTTGGTGGGTATTTTTGTACATTAATTAGATCCCCCTTCCTGCCATTTCAAAGCTAAGTATTTTAAGCTGGTCATCATAAGACATATCTGCCATTCCTCAGTGTTAGTCTTCCTCTCTCCTCTTGGATCTTACCCAAAATGTGAATGTCCTCTTTTAAACTTGGTGCCTTTGCTGCAGTGAACACTATTCCCAAAAACAGCTTCATGAGAGGAGGGCATTAAAGAATGATTTTGCCATTTGTTTTGCTTTATGTACACATTCACCCCCCTCCACCTTCGAGCATTTACTTAGATTTCCTTCCAGCTGTTACATGTGAAGTAAACACATAGAAAGGGAAAGGACTTCACAGCAAGTTTTAATTCTTCATTTAATCTGCACGAATATTGGCTATGCTTTTAGGAGATTTCACCTCTGAAGGACATCCAGACATCAGCCGTTTATCTGAATTAATTCTCTCTATTTCAGTTTGCAAGCAAATACCTAAGCCCCAAAGTTCTAATTTAAATCCAATTAAAAACTACAATTCCAGCTTGGTTTTCCCACACTTCTGTTTTCCCTCTTTGTGTATTATTCAGTGCTACCCTTAGCAATTAAAAGATATTTTTAAGGCCATATATTTAGATGTCTTTTACAAAGATATATGTTCAAAGCAAGCATGTTTCTATACCAGTTACAGTGTGGCAAAAAATGTGTTAGACTGTGGTACATGGGAGATAATCCCAAGTGCTTATTGCAAGAACCCTCAAGGAGAAGGTGTTTTTGTAATTTTCTCATGTTTTCTTCACACCAGTATTATACTCAGAAATTTTACCTTGAGCAGCATCAACTGATTAAAAACTGCCAGAGCAACATGCAAAGTATGGGGGTCCCCGATAATCCAGAGCACTTAATTACCCTATAGCCATTATATCTTAACATGTACACACTTTGATATGATTCGTAGAATAACAGAATGGTTTGGGTTGGAAGGGATTGAAAGATCATCGTGAAGCTCATCTCATTCCACCCCTTGCCATGGGCAAGGACACCTTCACCAGCCCAGGTTGCTCCACACCTCATCCAGCCTGGCCTTGGACACCTCCAGGGATGAGGCAGCCACAGCTTCTCTGGACAGCCTGTGCCAGGGCCTCATCACTCTCACAGGGAAGAATTCCTTCCCAATATCCCATCTAACCCCGCCCTCTGGCACTGGGAAGACATTCCCCCTTGTCCTGTCCCTCCATCCCTTGTCCCCAGTCCCTCTCCAGCTCTCCTGGAGCTCCTTTAGGCACTGGCAGGGGCTCTCAGGTGTCCCTGGAGCCTTCTCTTCTCTTCTCTTCTCCAGGTGAGCCCCCCCAGCTCTCCCAGCCTGGCTCCAGAGCAGAGGGGCTCCAGCCCTCAGAAGATTTTGTGGCCCTTCCAGGATCATCTGGAGAAACTCAGGTACTACAGCACTGCAAATGCATTTCCCAGATTCTAAAGTAGTACATCCTGACATGGTCAGGTGCCTTCTGTGACAAGTGCATTTAACATTCACAGAAACAAATGGAATTCACTGCAGTGACAGCCTGTGCACCCTGACTCCCTTTCAGCCACACTCACAGTGTGCTCATGTCCAAGTGGAGCAGAGGGAGCAGGGAAGCTGTGCTGACAGTGGAAACACCCAGTTAGCACAGCAGAGGGCAAAGCTTCCACCCCATTCCCAAAATAACCCCTAAAAGCAGAAGAAAGGAAGGAAATTTTCACTAAGGAGATAAGTTCATGACAGATTTATTCACATATCATAGGATTGGGTCATGCTTAATTTGACTAATCTGGTCCAAGCTGAGTGAAAACAGAGATATGAGCTTTTGTGCTTCTGAATTGTTGGTATAAGCACTGTTTCTGTAAGACTCAGGTTTGTAAAAACAGTCAAGGCTCACAGGAAAGGTCAGGTTTGAGTGTCAGAGATGGACATAATCACCCAACATTCTCTCTTTTTAATTCATGTTGCATAACACATTCTTTTTAACACATTTGATCTAATTAGCATCAATGATTTATCCATGGGACAAAACCAGAAGCAATGATAAACACACAGATATGGTATAAATCACTTCATACCTGGTGGTCCATAGAGCAGTAATCCTTTCCAAGGGGAAAGAATGCCAGTAAACAGCTCTGGGTACTGTGGAAACAGAAAAGTAATTCAGGGATTAAAAATGTATCAGCTGTAACAAAATGGAACAGATTCTAGTCCCCACCTTCACTGCTTCTAACACACTCAGGAAACGTAAGAAATCTGAAGAGGGACATAAAACCACAGCAAAACAATGGAATATATATGACCTGTGTACTGAGAAAAACACTGAATTTACCATTTGAAATCTGTTTTAACTGATTTTTTCAAGTGCAATTGATTTAATATTCTATTTTGTAAGTAATTTTTCATGGAATTAAGATAGACCAAACCCAGCACTTCTTACATTGTCAAAGGTGCCAAAAATTGGACCTTACACTTACAACTTTAATTGTAAATTATGAAAATGAAAGGCCATTTTTCTGTAGGAAATGCAATTGCAGATGGAACAGGAATAGCTCTAATACAAAAGAGGAACAGGAGTAGTTCTAACATGAACTGCTTATGAAAGAACAGAAATAGCAAGAAATCTAAAGCTACACTTTAATTACAAGGAAAATGCTAAAGAGCCCACCACTGGCTTTCTCAAAACTGTTTAGGACTTTACCTTTATGGGATAAACAACTGCTTCTTTGACCAGCCTTTTAGCTGCATCCAGTCCTATAATGTCATCCCACTTCACGTTTGGCTTATGGAGATAAATGTCCTGCAAAACACATCACATCTTGTTAGTAAAACTCCTCCTGCACTGGGATAATGACCTCTGGCAAACTAAAAGGATCGACTCAGTGATAAAATAAAAGTGCTGCTAAGTGATACAAGCTGTGTTATTTAACTCTACGTGCCAGGGACCTCCCAAGAGGAAAGCATACACAGCAATCATTTCCCTCAAGCTTCCCTTCCAACCCCAGTTTCCCTAATGAATTCCTGCCAAATGTGTGTGCTGGGCAGATTATCTCAGATCTGTCTTCTGTGAGTTTGGCTCAGTAGCCAACCAACATATAAGAGCTATCATGATATGAAGGTTCACCAACACTACATATTTTGCCTCTGTTGCTGGCAAGTATGGGATGTTTAAAAAAGAACTATAAGCAATAGCATGGATATGTTGGTTCAAATTTACATCCACCAATGGACTTCAATTGAACTCAAATAATTCCAATTCCATCGTAGTCTTTGAGTTCAAACACTTTTTGACACTCATTCTTCAGAAAATTTCTCTTCCCTATTTTTACAATGTGTTTATTCCACAGCTATGAGTTCCACACTTCAATCATGTGCAAAATGTGAAAATACTTTTGTTTTTTTTTTTTTAACTTGATGCTGAGTAACTTTATGGCTGCACTGATTACTTACATTATTACTCAAGCTATAAGTAACACTGAAAAACTGCTATTTACTCCACACTAGGCAAGATTTTATAGACTGCAAGAAAAGCTGTGAGAAACTGTGCAACAGGAGGAAAGTTTTCCCTTAAGCTCCTATCAAAAGATAGTCAGTAATTAGTCTATGCCTTGAAGCACTCACTAAATTAATTTCATTTAATTCATCAAACTTTTCAAATCTTCTATGAATCTTTCCATTTGCCTTATAAAAATTTTGTGGCTCTCCATTCCAGAGGCTAATTGTTCTGCAAAAAATACCATATCAAATACAAATACTGAGGGGTAAATTCTGCTCTCCAATAAAAACAGTCACCACAGACTGAAGAAAAATTATGTGCTTGTATCCAAGGGGACAAGTTGATTTAATACAATTAGAAAAAAATATTTATATAGAGTAGATTACACTTTCCCTTTCTATTAACAGCAAATTAGGATGAATCAGATTTCTGATATTAAGTAGAGGCTTCCATAACTATTTCCCAATTAAATTGTATTGTGTTATGAAATAGATACCACATGCTTTTTATTTTTATTGATTTATAGTGTCAACTACCCCAGCAACTAGGAACGTACCATAATGAAGCACAATAGAAAAAATATACAATAATGAAGGGAGAGCAACTGTATTGCTTTCTTGCTAATGCAGCAGCTGGAACAACACTGTTTTAAAGGTTTACCATAAATTAAACACCAGACAGGAAGTGAAATGAATGAGAATTTTGTTACTTTAAGGTTGGAAATTTCTTAAGACTTCAATTCTACTAAACTTCGAATGTAAGACTTGCAGACCCAGAATTTGGGCCATGCACAGCTATAAAAAAATCAGTAAGCAGAAGTATTCAAGGCTTTTCAAACAGATGATACAAGTATGTGGGAGCAACAGCTGATACCATTTCTGATGTCTGCAGCCAGAAAGACTCACAACACTACCAAATATTGTGATACTATGCAGCCTTTTGGATGATGCCTCATCCAAAGGTGATGTGTGCAAAGCTGTTTTGTAGCCACTGATTCTCAGCCCGGGAATGAAATGAAACGGTGCTGACCACATGGTGGAATCTTCCATGTGTCAGGCTTCCCAACACGGAATAATCCCCAGTCTGCCCTGGGTACAGTGCATCACTGATGCTGCTCATGCAGCTCCTGTGCTGGGATGAGGGCACTGCTTGTATTGCCTACAGCTACAGCATCTCTCAACTGCCCCAAGCAAGGAAAGACAAGGAGTCCACGTCATGCACACAAAGCACAGCACAAAGCAAAGCACAGGACCAGCACTAGGCCAGTGGTCCCTGGGCTGTGCCAGCCATGGGGTGTCACAGCCCCAGGGCAGTGCCTGTCCCTGTGCTGGCACTGCTGAAGCACCTCCAGTGCTGGGGCAGTTCTGGGACCCTCAGACAGGAGAGACACTGAGGGGCTGGAGCGTGTGCAGGGAAGGGAATGGAGCTGGGAAGGGGCTGGAGCAGCAGGAGCAGCTGAGGGAGCTTGGGTGGCTCAGCCTGGAGAAAAGGAGGCTCAGGGGGGACCTTCTCACTCTGCAACTCCCTGACAGAAGTGGGGAGCCAGGGTGGGTCAGGCTCTGCTCCAGGGAACAGGGAGAGGATGAGAGGGAATGCCTCAAGTCATGTCAGAAGAGGCTGAGATTGGATGTTAGGAACAATTTTTCCACAGAAGGAGTTGTCCAAACCTGGATCCAGCTGCCCAGGGCAGGGGTGGAGTCCCCATCCCTGGAGGGATTTAAAAGCCTTATGGATGTGGCGCTTGGGGACATGGGTCAGTGGTGGCCTTGGCAGTGCTGGGGAAAGGTTGGACTTGATGATCTTGAAGGACTTTTCCAATATAAAGCCCTGTGACTCTATGATTTGTTCCATGGTATGCTCTGTAACACTGGTGACCCATCCCTGTGGTGCTGTAGGGGAAGGTTCTGGAGATGCCCTCTGTGGGCTGAGATGGGATGCTCTCCCTGTGTCATCTCTCTGGGATTGGGAGCAGTGGGTGTGCAGGTGGAGTGGTGGGAAAAGCCCAGTCCGGGGCAAGGCCTGGCAGGGAGGGGATTCTGGTGGTGGGGGCTGTGGGTGATTTTGGCAGGGCTGCATCCCAAGGGGAAGGCAAGGAATCAGATCCAGTGAGGGAAGACAGGGCTTCAGAGAGTGGAGGCAGGGGCTCAGGTGGGTGCATGCAGGGGGTAAGGGGTGCAGGCAGGGGTTCCTGGTGAGTGCAAGCAGGGGTTCCTGGTGAGTGCAGGCAGGGGGTTTTGGTGGGTGCAGGCAGGGGGGTTTGATGGGTGCATGCAGGGGGTAAGGGGTGCAGGCAGGGGTTCCTGACGAGTGCAGGCAGGGGTTTGTGGTGCGTACAGTCAGGGGATAAGGAATGTAGGCAGGGAGTAAGAGGTGCAGACAGGGGTTCATGGTGGGCATAGGCAGGTGTTTGGGGCTGCAGGTAGAGGGTTTAGGTAGGTGCAGCCAGGGATTCAGGGGTGCAGGCATGCGATTTTGGTGGGTGCAGGCAGGGGATAAGAGATGGAGGCAGGAGTTCAGGCAAGGTGTACGGGCTGGAGATAATGTTTCGGGAGTGTAGGTAGGGGTTCAGGGGGGCAGGTGGGTGTTGGGGGGAGTACAGGTAGGGGTTCAGGGGTGCAGGCAGGATTTTGGGAGCCCAGGTAGGGTTTCGGGAGTGCAGGCAAGGGTTTGGGGAGTGCCAGCAGGGGTTCAGGGGTGCAGGCAGGGGGTTCGGGAGTGCAGACAGGGTTTGGGGAGTGCAGACAGGGTTTCGGGAGCGCAGACAGGGGCGCTGCCCGCAGTGTGCGCCCGCCGCCACAAGAGGACGCCAGAACGTCACCGCCCGCCACTGCCGGGATGGGGGAACTGGGATGGAAATGTTGGAGTGGAGTCACTGGGATGGGGATGCCGAGACAGCATCACCGAGATGGGGAAGCAGGATAGGGGTACTGGAATGGATGCATTGGGGTGGGGGCACAAGGATGGGTATGCCGAGATGGGATCACTGGGATGGGGAACTGAATGGAGGAACCGGCATGGGAGCACTGGGATGGGGGCACTAGAGTGGGGGTACCAGAATGAAGATATTAGGATGGGGGCACTGGGATGGAGGTGCTGAGATGGAGGCTCTGGAATCTGGACACAGATATGTGGATACTGGGTTGGGGGCACAGGGCTGGGGGAACTGGGATGGAGGCATCAGAATGGGGGCACTGAAATGGGGTTACTGGGATGAGGGCACTTGGATGGGCATACTGGGTTTGGGGTACTGGGCTGAGGGTACTGAGATAGGGGGAAGGGGACTGGGTGAGTACCATGAAGAAGGAGCACCAAGATGGGGGAAGGTATTGGGATGCTAGTGCACACTGGAATAGGGGGAATTACAAGACACCAGAATGTGAAGTGTCAGGGTGGGGAGGCTGTTGGGATGCAGGAAAACGGGGATGAGGGAGCACTAAGCTGCAGAAGCACCACACACAAGCCCACTCCCAACCCATGTATTACAAAAGCTGAAGATAGAATAACTGGTGCAGGACATAGAAATGCGCTTTGTTGGGTGGGCTGTGGTGTGGGAGACCTGGTGATGACCATGAGGTACCCAAGTGCCTCTGTGTGCTGCAAGGCACCCAAAGACCCTGCTCAGAGCGTAGCAAATACCAAACATACTGATTTATCAGCTTTTTCTTCTCTTTCGTGGATCCTTTCTTTCCACTCCTAAAGGGAGGCAGTTCTCCTCTGCTCCCCAATGCCCAGGGCAAATGCCACATCTGGACTGGGTTTGCCCAGGAGAACCTGGAGCATGAAGGCTTTATCACCCTCACAGCTGGGAATTCCTTCCCAATATCCCATCTAACCCTGCACTCTGGCACTGGGGAGCCATTCCCTGTGTCCTGTCCCTCCATGCCTTGTCCCCAGTGCCTCTCCAGCTCTCCTGGAGCCCCTTTAGGCCCTGCAAGGGGCTCTGAGGTCTCCCTGGATCCTTCTCTTCTCCAGATTGAATATCCCCAGCTCTCCCACCCTGGCTCCAGAGCAGAAGGGCTCCAGTCTCAAGACTGAGAGAGTTGAGTTGTTCTGAATTCCTGAAGGACACACTCATTCCAGATAGTTTAACGATCATTGAGTTGAGTGTCGTAGTTAATGGAAACCTCTCCATGGCATTGGTTTGCTGTGGGTCATTTTTTCTTATTTCTAGCATGTGTATTAAATATGATCTCATCTATACCAGTTCTGCATTTTTTATCCCATCTTCTGTTCAAGGACAGACTCATGGAGAAGCAGGACATTTTGCTTAAAATGAAAAATGCTTTTCCCAGTCTTTTCACTAATGAGAGTTAATAACTTGAAACTTTTTTGTGTTTTCCCCATTCCTGATTTTCTATTCCCCCAACTCATAGGTAGGGTAAACTTTAAACCTGCGGGTTTGGGCTTGATGTGACTGTAAAAGCATTTGGAACCAGCCATGCAATAATGTTGTTAACACAGCCAGGGGGTCTGGGCATTTGGGATGTGAAAGGATTCAGCTGAGTTAGTGTGTCTCAAATCCTAAAGCTTGATGAGGTCAAAGGGGTAGGGAGCTTCCTGTCAGGCAAACAACAGAGGAGGTTTGTAGGCGTCTAATCACCTCCTGGGTCTCCACAGGGAGAGGCTCCTTCCTGCCCAAGGAGGAACTTGCCCCTCCCCACCGACCCTGGTGTGGACACAGGATGCTCAAATTAGAGGTTTGGCATCTCCTAAGGAGGGTTTCTTGCCATGCCCAAGGCTGTCTTGTGCAACACAGCTGTGTTGGAGCTGGAACACAGCAGAGACCTCTTTCTTCCCTCCTTTCTGCCACACACAGGAAGGCTGAGCAGTGGAGGTGGGAGGAAAACCACGAGGGCTGTGATAGGTGAGGGTGGAGAGGGAAAGCACACACCTCAATGTGCATTGATTGTGACCTTGTAAGCCCAGACACCTGTTTGGGGCTTGTAGAGTTTGATTTTGGTTTACAAACCAAGGTATTTTAGAGCTAGTTCAGCTGTATGGATGCAGGGATCCAGCTACACATGGGATGCTCCAAGATCTGCCCACTGGTGTGTACTGGAGGTCCTGTGTCACCCAGGCAGATGTTTTAGTGTATCTCAGATGGCATAAAACACCAGAGATTGGGCTATTAAGCAGATCCATTTCTATTTGTGAAGCTGGTGCCATTTGGGATACAAAATAGCATTCCCAGCACTCACACTGGAACAGCAAATGCCATTCTGCAGCATGGGAATATTGGCTTTGTGCTAAACCAAAGAGCAATTCAATAAAGGGGATTTCCACCAGACTTATTCTGACTAGAAAGAAAAGGTTTAAACACAAACCCAAACCAGATTCCACCCAACCCAAACCAGATTCCACCAAACCAGATTCCACCAAACCAGATTCCCACCAACCCCAAACCAGATTCCACCAAACCCAAACCAGATTCCACCAAACCAGATTCCCCCAAACCCAAACCAGATTCCCCCAAACCCAAACCAGATCCCACCAACCCCAAACCAGACTCCACCAAACCAGATCCCACCAACTCCAACCTTCTGCTCCTCTGAAAATACCCAAATCCCCCTTTTTTTTTTGCTAGAAACCCTCAGCAGACACGAGAAGGAGGAGGAGGAGGAGGTTCCTCCAGCCCTGAAGAACCACCTGGAATTCCAGGGGAAGAGTTTTTGTAGCAGCCACGGAATGTGGAGGTGTCTCCTCCCCCCAAAAAGAAAACACTCCCCCACCCCCAAAAACAAACCCAACCCCAACTTTTAGGATTAAAAACCAGCCCCAAAGGCCAGAGAGTGGTTTAAGGCCAGAGCCAGGACAGGGAGAAAACAGGGGGAGGGCAGAAGGTCTGGGGGACCTGCTGGTGCTCCAAGACGCTGGTGAAGAAGGTTTGGGGTCAGCCCTTGAGTTGTGGCCTTGAGGAGCTGTGGGTGCCCCCTGGCCATGGTGGGGAGATGCTACGAGGCCCTGGGGAGGTCCAGGAAGGAAGAGGAGGAGGAGGAGGAGGAGGAGCAGAAGGGGCTCAGCCCACCCCAAGGTGCACCATGCCAAGGTGGAGGGTGAGTGACCATGAGCCCCCATGGTGGGGAGATGCTACAAGGCCCCAGGAGGGTTCAGGGGTGAGGAGGAGGAGGAAGAAGAGAAGGGGCTCAGCCCACCCCAAGGTGGGCCATGCCAAGGCTGAGGGTGGTGACTGCGAGCCCAGCTCGGTGCTGCTGCCACTTTCCAGAGTTCTGCCCTGGGGTTGTGGCCTTGGTGGGCACCAAAGGGCACTGAGGGGCACTGAGGGGCACTGGTGCTGCTTCCTGGAGCTCTTGGTGGGCACCAAGGGGCACTGAGGGGCACTGGTGCTGCTTCCTGGAGTTCTGCCCATTCTGCCCTGGGGCTGTTGCCTTGGTGGGCACCAAGGGGCACTGGTGCCACTTCCTGGAGTTCTACCCTTGAGCTGCTGCCTTGGTGGGCACCGAGGGGCACCGAGGGGCACTGGGGGGCACGGGGAGGGTCTGCCAGCCCTGCCCTCTGCAGGTCACACCGAGGTCTCCGACTGCAGCCTCATGATGAACTTGTGTGACTTGGGGTCCACAAACTCCTCGGAGAGCTTGAAGAAGGGGATCTTCTTGGTGCTCACCACCAGGCTGAAGTCCTGGCGCTTGAGCACGAAGACCACCCCGTCCTTGAGGCCGTTGGTCACCGGCTCCTCGCTGACCAGTGTCCACTGCTTGGCCAACCACCGGTCCTTGTGGTACTGGATGGTGGGTCCGGCCGTCAGGTACCGCTCCAGGAAGGCCTTGGGGAAGGGAAAGGACACCTGAAGGTCACCTGCTGGTGGGGGGTTTGGGGTTTGCTCTTGGCAGCCTGGAGCTGCTCCACAGGTCCTGCTGGAAGAACATCCCAGCACGACCAGTTCCCACCAGGCTGATCCTTCCTGGGGGGTCACACCCACTTTTCTGGGTGGATCATTGGATTGTTCTGGATGGGAAAGATCTCCAAGGGCATGGAGGCCACCCTGTGCCCATCCCCACCTTGTCACCCAGTGCCACATCCAGGAGTTCCTTGGACACCTCCAGGAGTGGGGACTCCAAACCTCCCTGGGCAGCCCCTTCCAAGGCCTCTCCACCCTTTCCACAAAGAAATTCCCCCTCATGTCCCACCTGCCCCTCCCCTGGCACAGCCTGAGGCCCTTTGCCCTTGGCCTGTCCCTGTTCCCTGGCACAAGATCCCACCCTTGCCCTTGGCCTGTCCCTGGTCCCTGGCACAAG
>JAOXXN010000364.1:1650468-1683579 GCA_026770055.1 Myrmophylax atrothorax
TGGAGAGTTTTTTTCACATCCTAAATATCGCAACTCAATTCCAATAGCTGCTTGTAATTATTTAGTCATTTTGCTGTTAGAGATTATTCACTGACTTATTCAGTGTCATTTGCTGCCTTCATCTGATCATCATATCATGTCATTCTGCATGAGTCAAGTATATAATAGTAATTGGACATCACTGAAATGTTTGCATAATTCTGTATTTGCTTTCTGGTGCTTGTAATAAAGCCCGTAAAGAAGTCTGGCTTATTTTTTTCAACCCATAATGAGGCCACACACCCTAGAGGCAATGCATTTAATCCAGATTATTTGAGACCCATTTGGCTTTGTCTTCATGTTTGTACATTTGCCATGAAATGCATTTTTCATTAAAAGTATGAAATGCATTGAATGAGAAATAAACTGTCTCTGGAATAAGAGTAAGCTGAAGTCAGGGCTTTCAGTTCCACTGGTAAAAGAGGGAAATCATTCAGGGAAAGGTAGGAGCTAAGAAATGGAACCCTATTTGGAGACCTGCTTTTCCTATTTAAATTTCATATGAGACATGGTAAAGGGGTGAGAGATAAATGTTTTTTCTCTCATGGGATTTCATGAGGCTTTTGTTTGCGTTGGAATACCTGCCATTTTGTCCCAGGGACAGAAAATCTTGGCCACTTGTCTGAGATTTTGGAGTCATAGCCACATGTTTAAGTACCTGCCCTGCTAAACTTCCACATGCCCAGGTGAACACTTTAACCCCTACATTTTCTGCCCAGTGATGAGTACATAATTTGCAAAATGTGGAAGACCTCTAAAGGGGAGAGGGACTAGTTTTTTAAGGTGGTTTCACCAGGATATTGGGGGTATAAGCTCAGCTTTGGGTACTGAAGCAGAGCAGAATTGCCACATGTCTTTTCCACAGTTTAGAAGAGACAGGTACAGGTATCTCATTTATTCTTTTTTTTTTTTTTTTCTCTCTACCATAGTTTTCTCAATCAAGGAAAATTTCATTGATTCCAAATTTTTCTGAAGGAAAATCATGGAATCAACTGGGTTGGAAGAGACCTCTGAGATCAGCGAGTCCAAAAATCCAGCACAACACCATTTTACCCTTCCTACAGCTAAAAACTTTCTTTTTGCTGAAATATCCCTTGTTAGTAGTAGCAGCAGTTGCAAATCCTGTATCACACCATCAGCTCCTTGATCTTACTTCTCTCACCTTCTTTTCTCAGGTCTACTTTGTCACGGTGTTGCAATGCCCCTGCCTTTCTGTTCACGACCCAGAAGAATACTCCCTTGGGAACTAAGCTGAAATATGAAGTGGACACAAGTGGAATCTTCCACATCAATCAAGAAATCTTCAAAATGTTTCCAAAGGTGCCTCTGCCCATTTGTAGAATCAACTTCACTATACTTGCTGCATTAGACACTATCCTATAGCAAGCATTCAGCAGTTGACTGACATTTCTACAAACTTCATCGCTTATACTTGAAAAAAGTTTATTTTTTATACAGCATTTTAACTGATTATACTATATTTTTAGTCATCATCTGCAATATATGTATTTGCTGCAGAGTATTACTGACCTAGGAGTAAAATAGCTAATGAAGTTACTTAAGAAAGCTGAAAAAAGAGGCACTCACTGATCAGAACTTTTCAGAGTAAACTATTTACATATATTCAATCCAACATTTGGGGTAGGTCCACTTTTGTTTTGTCATGATTATTTTGTAACTCATATTCACAAAAATTCATTATTTTTATACTTATTTCCATTTGCAGATTATCCATGAACAGGCTGCACAATTTTAAAGTAAACTATTTAAAATATAAATAATAATCTATAAATTATATAAAATATGAAAAGATAAATCAAACCCTTTTCTGCAAGTAATCCTCGACCTCAGGGCCACTCAAGTTTATAAGCAGTGGGCAATTCCTCACTGCACATTGTGACTGATGTGGCGGAATGGGCTTATGGATCTGCTGATTTATCATGGGCACACCTCACCAATTTACAGTGGCATATTTGGAGGGGTTAAATGAAATTTATCCCTTTTGGAAACTCGGACAAAAATTCAGGTTAAGTACTTAGATTTGTACAATTGAACTTGTGCTTCAGGGTCTAACCTCTTTTAATCCACGTGCTTTCTGTGCACTGCTAAGAGGGTAGTGCTGTTATCTGAAAGTGCACATGGGGGACTGGGGCTGAAGCAGAACAAAGGCTCAGATCCAGGAAAACACTTTGGCATCTGGAGATGTGCTAAGCGTGGCCACATCTAAGTCCATGAGTATTACCCTCAAACCCCTGCCTGATTATGCAGGTGATTGCATGAAAGGCTAAATACCTACATTTTTACTAGCAGTGTGTTATCCCTGCTGTTGTGTTTATCCAGGTATTACAGAGGATGCTTTGAAGGCACTATCACGTGCCAAAATGCCTTTGGAATTCACTGGACAGCACCTTTGTGGCCAAAGCTCCTTGCATAAGAGCAGGGCTGCAGCAGGGCAAAGGGCTGAAAACACAGAATCAACACTGAAAAGGCAAGAGCTTTGTGCTGAGCACAGACACCTGGCTTCTGATTTCCCTTTCAGAGCAGCTGAGGCATTTTGTGTTAAGAAATTGCTTCACAAAGCACAGACAGCTCTATATTTCCTCTCTGCTAGAGAGCTGCTGCTTTTCTCAGACAGGTGTAATTGCATGCCCTTTTGCCTCATGGCTTATGAATGCTGTGGAAAGATCCTGGGAATAGTCACCTAGAAATGTCAAGCCACTATTGCATCCTTCTGCAGTTTGTGGCATGAAATTATTGATAAAATATGTATGTACCAAAACGAGCACTCTCATGCTTATATAAGCACATCTCTACATATTCATAAGGTGTAGTGAGGCTCAGCTCTGCGTCACAGCCCTCTCACCCTAACATCCCAGTTTGTTCCCAAGATGTGATTTTCACTGTCTTTGGCTTCAGCAGCAGCTGCATGTCTGTGTGTGAGGACAGAATTCCACACGAAGATTATAGAAAGATGAGGGATGCTCCTAGAGGAGTCAAAAATAGTGCCTGACCAAAGGCTCTGGGCAGTGCTGGCAGTACAAGTGCTAATTAATAATAATTAATACTATTAGTACAGTTTAGCATATGGTAGCTAAACCACATGCTAAACATGTGGTAGCAGGCACTCAAATTTGGGCTATTTTCTGATAAATGGCTGTAGTTTGCTATCTGCCTTAAGACATTCTGGGTTTTCCTGGCTGCTCTTGAATTCTGTGTGCAGACTTCACAGAAGCAGGACATCAGAGCCTGAGGAATGAGCTCTTTGCAGAAAGCAATGCCTGAGGTTCACTAATTCATGGTTCATGCCTTCACGTGGAAATCAAAAGGGAAAACAAGTGCTTAAAAGCACTCCTTCCATTATTAAATCTGGAAAGAAAGCAGGTTACTGCCTTTTTTTTTTTTTTCCCCCACCATCTGAGTTTGTTGCCCATACTGTCTCTAATTGCACAGCACACAATTCCATCCATTTGTACAGCCTGGGTGTGTTGCACCCCAGAGCCAGTGCCAGAATCCTGTGATCAGTGCATCTGCAGCAAGGTGCACAGAAAAAAAAAAAAGGTAAATAGTAGGAAAGACAGTTGTTTCCTCCATGTTTTGGGCTATTTAACTGTTTCCTTGCTGTGCTGTTGCAGGATATGCCGTACCACCGCTCCCAGTTCAAGAAATGTGCAGTGGTTGGGAATGGAGGAATTCTGAAGAACAGCAGATGTGGCCGTGAGATTGACAGTGCAGACTTTGTGTTTCGGTAACCACCACAGCTCATTTTTTATTTTTGTTTTCATTTTTCCTGTTTTAATGACAAGCAGAGCACTGCAAAGCTGTTCTTTCTCACATGGAAACAGGTGATTTGCTAAATTAGCTATATGAGCCTACTTCTGACACAAAACCCCATGCTTCACAAACCCCACAAAACAGCTCATGTAAAATGTTTATTTAAAAATTATGCTTTGAGGAATTATTTCTCCTTAACTCCATGGGGTTAATTTGTTGACTTACTGACAAAGTTTGGTGTCCTCTTTCAGGATATCCCCTGTCACTCAGGCTGTGGATTTATCTTTCCATGGACATTACCCTATGAGCACTGTCCTGTGAACCTGGCCATGATTTTCTGGGGCAGATTGGAACCAGGGGTCCAACCTCTGTTGCATGACAAGGAGCTTGGTCAGGTGTTAGTAGCTCACAGCACATGTGCCTCAGAGGTGTGTTTATGAACCTGTGCAGAGCTCAGGTGCTGGATAACAGGAATTACAGTAATCAATAATCAATCCAGAGCTTGCAGAGACACTGCAATAACTTTGAAGGTTGAGTGTCTTCACACTGTGCTCCCCTCTATACGTGGAGTTATCCAGGTTTTGCATAAACTGGGATGCCCCAGGACCCGTGGTCCTGGATAACAGTCTAGCAGCAGTTTTATAATCCTTAATATATACGGGAAAGATTTTTTAATTATTATTATTCATATGCATGACTAATCCCTCTCTAAATCCCATTAAGCTCTTTGCCTGGGTCGTGGCATATGACCACTAGCTCACAGATTCATGACCTGTTCTGCAGAGAAGGAAAATCTCTTTATTTCTGTTGGCCTATTTTCTGATCTTGGGTACGTTGTTGTCAGTTTAGAATAACTGTGCCTAAAACAATTAATCACTCCAAAAATTAATCTCAAGCAAAAATTAGGTCAGATTTTGGCTCTTTGCAGTGTTAATTTAATTTGACATCATATTAGTAAGAAAATTTTGCAGGTCCTACTTTCATTGTTCGTTGTTTTCTGACCCTTGTGTTTGCCTCATTCTGATTTCATAGAAAACTCTTATTTTTCGATGAAAAAAAAAGAGTTTGTTAAAGAGTCCAGGCTTCACATAATTTGCCTCTTAAAAGCCTAGTGTACCCCATACACATTAAATAATAATCATTTGTGTTTAAGGACTTTTAGTAAAGGTCCCTTTTTTAGCACTGTTACTCTTCCTTAAACTGTACTAAAAATTAGGAAAAAAGAAAAGGAGCAGATTATTACAACTCTTGGACATTGGGTTTCATTTTGTAACAGTAATTAATTAAATAGAGGCCTAGGTAGAACTGAAATATGAATAAATTCATTACTACTAGAGAAAAAGAAACCTCAGGTTCACCATCTCCAAAATATGTGGATTATGCACAAAGATGTGCCAGTGTTTTAAAATTCAAAGTCTGCTGACATCAGTTTTGAAGTAAAGGTGGTGTTTAAGGTGGGATCTGGACACATCCACTTTCCAGTCACCAGTCCACCAAACTATCAGGAAACATCTTGATCACCAGTGAAGTAACTCTTTAAAATATTTCACATGGAGCATGACTAACATCCAGCAATACCTTCAGGACACCTGAGGAAATCTTTTCTTGTCAGGAATCTTGTGGCCAGCAGGATACAACCCAAATTGTTCTATGAAGCAAAGTCTGAAACCGATTAATTACAGTACAATAGAATACATAAAATATACACCAGAATTGCATTTATTAGTAGTTATTGTCTATCTCCACCTACTGGCCAGAGCAGAGCTCCGTGAGGAGACTCTGGGTGTAAATCATTTAGAGATGGGACTGCTCCCTTTGCAGGGGTGAATTTTATGAGTCTTATGAAAAATAAGTACAGTTTATGAAGACTGTATCATTTTTATAAGGAATTATCACTTTCAACAAGTTCAGTCAGTCTTAATCCCTAGTGAGGGTTTACTGTTGAAGAATACTGAAGCTGATTGTTTGAAAACCTATTTCAAATATAAGCCAATGAGCACAGTGCCCAGTGCTAGGTGGAACTGGGGGTTCTAGGGGAATTCAGAAGGATGCTGCATGACTTAGCAGAGAAAAATGCTGGAAATAACATTACCTCTGAGAAAGACAGCTAAAAAGAAAATTCCCAGACCTGATACAGAGGGAGTCTCTGGAAGGTAGATGGGAACCTCTTGAGTCTGAGAAGGACTTTGAAGGATTTTTGTGAATTGTTCTGCTCCCTAGCTTGCCTTCTCCCTTTGACTGAGAAATCATCCTGACAGCTGAACTGGGGTATTGTGAAAACACTAAGCATCTCTTACCCTAAAGACCTTCACAATTTTCTCCTGTTTAGCTCTGGCCTTCAGAAATATGGAGAACTTTGGGAATTAGGCACAGCAGTATTTTTGAGATGTGGGGATCTCTACAGCTTTTATTGAGGCTTGTAGATCACTTCAAAAAGTTTTCAATATGTCAGTAGGTATCTCACACCAGCTTAAACTGATTGCAAAACTAGTTGCCAGGCCATGTGCGTTGCCTCTGGTAACACATGCTGAAGCTTTTTTTCCAAATGTGTTTCCTGTGGAAGTGGAGCCTGTGGGATAGTTTGTGTGTGTGTTTCAGTAACTTCAGCATCTCTTGAGGGATGTTCTAAATGTTGTGATATGATTTATCTAGGACAAGGCCAAGGTGAATGGAGGCTGGGCAAAGTCAAGGTCTGCAAAGCTTCACAAGTTTGCTCCTAATAGGTTTGATGTCCTGTGGTGAACCTGTACAGTCAGAATTCCAGCTATTGCACTGCACTGGGGGATGCTTATAAATGGAAAAGGAAGGGAAGCAGGTAGTTTTGGATTAATTAGGACTGGATTGATTTGTCTCTTGTGGAGCATTTCCTGTAAATTCTCTTGGGCATAAGCCAAAGCCTGTAAAAGGCAATGTTATATAGTTTATTAATTATTGAAAACATCTCAGCTATTGCTGAGCAAGCCTTTGATTTTACAGGCTGATTGGCCTTGGGGCTTCAACTCATTTCTCATTGTAAAATGCCAGAGTAAATAGGTAAACTGCTATTAAGGAAGCACAATGAGCATTGGCTACATCTGCAACAAGGCTCAGGGAACAGAGGGGTCCTTCAAACAGCCCTCAAGGACTTTGTACTTTACTACAGAATTGGCGCACCAACAGGTTTTGATACAATTTTAAATTCTCAATCTACTTCTAGATTTGCTGCTTGGCAGAAATGCTTAAATCAATTCTATTTTCTACTCCTGAAAAGGTGCAAGGGATTTTTTAACTGTCTTACTAATTTCTTTCATTTATAGATGCAATTTGCCTCCTATATCTGAGAAATACTTCATGGATGTTGGAGTAAAGACGGATGTCGTGACTGTCAATCCCAGTATAATCACTGAGAGGTTATTACTATTTTTTGTATTTTCATCTCTTTTGCTTTTCCCAAATCCACCATTCACTTATTTCTGTTAAACAGAATTTTTTCCAGATATTAGTTTAAATTGACACTATGAATCATATATTTAATTCTGAATTGGAGTTATTCAGTATATGGAATAAGTAACAACTTATAGAAATGTGTTAAAACACTTAAGCCCACACTTTGGTGATAGAAAAGGGAAGGCAACGAGCTAAAATTAAAACAACAGAGCCACACTAAAACAACAGAGTTCCCCTGGAAATCTTATGCCATGCTTGCAAGCTGTAGACAAACATCTTACAAACATTCAGGGTGGAAGCAACTGGATCCCGCCCAAAATGCTTAAATCATAGAATCAGAGTCATTAAGCTTGGAAAAGACTTTTAAGATCTTCAAGTAAATAAGGTAATACACATTATCATATGTTTCAAAGAAATACCAGTTAAACTTTGTGACCAGGATTGACTGGGTGATTTTAATTTAAAATTTGTGAATAACTTATTGCCACCTTGCTAATGGGATTGGGACCATGGGGCCAATTACTGCTTTCCCTTCTTGATGGGGGTATATGTTTCCTTCTTCAAGCAACGTAAAGTAAGTAGTTTGATTTTGGATTTCTTTTAAATGTTAGTTAGACATTTTAGACAGTTGCTGGCTTTGGTGTTTGCCACTTTTTATGCAACTCTGCACTGCATGGTGCATATCCAGTGCATATCTGCAGTGCCTATCCAGCTGTCCATACCTTGGAAAAATGACATATGTCTAATAATAAAATGCAAAGAGAGGCATGATCAGAAATGTCTACAAGGCTTTTCTGCTCTTTAGTGACTTTATTGCCAAGAGAGGTCAGAATATGAATTTTTGTATCCTCTGAATTTTTGCCCTATATTTCATACTGATGCTGTAGCTACAAATCTAAATATATTCCCCTTGATAACCAAGACATCACTTCAATTATCTTTGCATCAGAAACATTGCAGTGAAAGCCCACAGGAGGTCTGGTTTTATGCTGGGTCCTGACTGACCACCCCTCCCATCCTTTCTCACTTTAGGTTCCACAAGCTGGAGAAATGGAGGAAGCCCTTCTACGACGTGCTCCAGGTGTACGAGAACGCGTCCGTGCTGCTGCCAGCATTCTACAACACCCGCAACACGGACGTTTCCATCCGGGTCAAATATGTCCTGGATGACTTTGAGTCCCAGCAAGCTGTTTATTACTTCCATCCTCAGTATCTCATCAACGTCTCGCGCTACTGGCTCGGCCAAGGCGTGCGCGCCAAGCGAATCAGCACCGGGCTGATCCTGGTGACTGCTGCCCTGGAGCTCTGCGAAGAGGTTCACCTCTTTGGCTTCTGGGCCTTCCCCATGAACCCCTCAGGGATTTTTATAACTCACCACTACTATGACAATGTGAAGCCTCGCCCTGGCTTTCACGCCATGCCCTCAGAAATATTCAATTTCCTCCACATGCACAGCAAGGGGATCCTGCGGGTTCACACAGGGACCTGTAGCTGACAGGGACACTGGAAAAGTGTAATGGGAACTCGATGCCTGTGTATGGTGTAGGAGGTTTTATTACACAAGGAGATTATGCAATAATTGTTTGATATAAATTTCCTCAAGGCATTGCATCCCATAGGATCTAGGATACCAGCATCCTTCCTGCTAGAAGAGTTGGGTCCATAACAGTGTAGAAGAAGCAAAACTCCTGTGCCCCAGGGCACACACTGCCCTGGAAAGCAAGTCAGACAAGAAGCACATTTTCAATAGATTTAGGGATAAACAGAGCACATTAGCATATTTATCATTTCACTACCAAGAAAAGCACCAAACTTTTGAGGAAAATCAGTGGTGGAGAATTTTGGCATGGACTATACAACCTTACACAGGTTTCTGAACAGAGTACCTTGGGGCATTGCCGGATTTTATTGAGAGCACTGCTCTCTAGCATTAAGGTTTTTGAAAATACTCTTTAGCATTATAGCTTAATGGGGATATATAACTTAAGATATTTGTTCTGTATTGTCACAAAGTGTTGTTCAAAAATAACAGATAGACGTGTTAGAAATAAACAAAATCACTTTATGAATTTTTTCAGCCAGGATAGAACAGAATGTTAAACTCCCATTCACAGCAACAGGTAACTGTGTGGATCATGTTGTGATATTGTTTTGGAGTTTCTTTCTTCTTCCTTCTTGTGTCATAACTTCCATTCTCCTCCGCTTGATTGTGTTTTCTTTCTCCTTGTCTGTGATGTTTTCCTTCTAGCTGATCCATGGGCAATGTGTGTACTTTCTCCTCTAGAGACCACCTCAGCTTCAGAATGAAGCCCTGGTTGAGGAAATGTGCTCCTTCATACTTCTGAAAGGTTTTCTCAGGCTGAATAGCAAGGAGATTACATGATTATATTTTAAAAGTTGATGTTTTGGTTAAAATATCACGGCATATAATAGAAAAAAATTTCATCACTGATTTTTATTAAAGACTTCCTTAGAGTCTGAATGTCGATTCACTGTTTTGAAGGCTGAGTCAACACTTTCAGGTATCTGTAAGAAGTAATGTCAGGTAATGAAGTTAAAATACAGAGAAGATATTTTGTAGCTTAGATTATGATGCTTATTTTAAAATTATGCATCTCAAGATGTCAAATGTCTTAACATGGCATTTTTGTATGCTGAGAATGTTACTAAGATAGTAAAAGGGCTGGTGTATTCTTTAAATGTTATCAGTGTAGCTCTGTCAGTTATGCCAAGCTTAATTTTTCACCTGATATAGTTAAGTTGGCAAAATTCTGATGCAGAAAAGATGCCACAAGTTGCTGAAGTTTATTTTGCTGTAGTAGGCAGCCCTTTCATGCTGGTGTGACTGCATACACAGGAAGGCAAAGTTTGCTGTTTCAGCTGGCATATTAAATGAACAGAGTTTCCCTGTCTTAGTCTGAAGCACTTGGGCTGTTGTCCAGTGCCTTGTCTTGTCTTACGTAGATTACAAGATATTTGATTAAGGATTTGAAGTTTAAAGTTCTGTATGAGGGATACCTTTTTTGTTTGTTTTGATGTGAGGGAGAGAGTTTAAATCCAAATCTGGATTTGGATTTTGAAAGCGCAAAGCTTGTTTTAAAAGCACCTGTGTGGTTCTGAGAGCTGTGAAACTTGCTCACACTGCAGGTAAAATGGTCATAATGGAAGTGAAGGCTGATGGTCTCCATCTCAAAAGTCCCTGCTGGTCAGCTGTGACCTGGGTGGTATGTGAGGGTGTTATTTAACTTTACACTCCACTCCAGAGCTCTGATTACCTTAAAAGTAACCCATATGCTTGACAAAGGTGTCAGAACTCACCTGGGAAACACCAGCCAGGGGTGGGTGAAGGACCAGAGCTTTAGCTTTATATATTTGTGTTGTGGTTTTGATCTTAGAATTACACTGTGTGTTAGTGAGCACTCCCTCCTGTGATCTACCTGTGAAATAGGCAGCACACTAATGCACTTGTAGGTGAAATGGTTTCCTTGATTTCATATGCAAAAGAGATCTTTGTCTTTGCTGTGCTGTGTAAATTGATGTGCAAAGGGCTTTGACAATGAAGTGCTGTAATGAAAGTGCTATTTAGAGAGCGAGTGACCCTGAGGGTTGGCCCACCTTGCTGTGCATTATGACAACATTATTGTTTTATGACAACAATAATGACACTGAAGCTGGTACCTAAAGCCCTTACTCCTTACTCTGCCTGAGTCTGGGACTGGTAGTCACTTCAGGATTGCTTTGCTCTTCTGCTCTGCTAAAGTTACCTTCTTTAGTAAGGGATAATTTATTTACTATGATGACCGAAGCGAACAAAATCGACTGAAAGGAGTCTGATATGTTGCAAAAGATACTTCAAAAAAGATGGGAAAGCACATGATAAGCACCCAGGTGTTGACAGAAATGGTGCAAATCCCTCTTTTTAGTTGCAAAAATCCTTTTGGTCAGACAAAAGGATAAGCAAAACTTGTATTTACAGTTAATCTGTAATTACAGGGTCACAGACATTTCCTTTCTTTTGTTTGCTTCATAAAAACGAGCAATGTAAATTCACTGTAATAAGTGCAGTTTTACTGTGTTTAGATTTTGATTGCTTATAAATCTATAGCTACTATATTTTTTTAATGATTTTAAAATTATGTGCAGGATACTCGCACATATGCACCAAAGGCCCAGTCTTGCCACATTTATCTGAAAAGAGCTCCCATTCAAAAGGGTGGGTGTTTTATTTGTGTAGGGACTGCAGAAAGAGGCCCAGACATGTGGGTGTATATAAGTGTATAGTTAGATATAAGGAGTGATATGCAAGGCAGTAAAATAATTAAAGAATTATATATAAAATAATCCTAGAGATTAAATGCATGTTGCAACATGTTCACTTTCTGATTAATTTTTCAGATGTTGCTAAAAAAGTGTTTGCAAAACTATGGCATTTCTCAGAGATGCCATATGCAGAAGGGCTTTTGCAGAAAGAAGGACCCTCCTTGATTTCTGCTATCATTTTTTTTGTGTGCTGAGCATAAGAAAATACTCTTTGACATCAGTGATTTGTCTAAGTTTGAGGATGTTTTGTTTTCCCTTCTCCCATGTAGTCAAAGCTCCAAATGTCCAATCTCAATCTCTGAACAAGGGGATTCCTGAGTAATAAGAAGTCACTGTCAGGTGTATTTGTGGCAAGTAGAGGATGTGCATAGCATGTCATGCCTTCCCTCAGAAAAGCCTTCAGACCCCAGAGAAATCCCCCATACAAATGTCTGATCTATCCAAGAAGAAAGGCTGTCAGCTGCCTGGTACCACATCCTGAGCTCAAGCCATAATCCTAGCTCTGTTGGTGAGGATATGAAATCTGAGACAGGGAGAGAATTACAGTTTAATATATATACATATAGTTTAATCCCCAACTCCTCATATTATTTAGAAGAATCTCTTAAGAAGTTCCTCAGATCTGCATACACGGGCAATGTAAATCCAGTGGAAAAAAAACATAACTAGGATTGGTTTGACTTTATTGTCAGGTCAACAGAGGAGGCTTATGAATCTGCCAGTGCTTTCATCAAAGGGAAGGAAGTATTTAGTCAGAATAGTTTAGCTGATTGCTCTTGATTTATGAAATCCAGATTGGTTTTTGGACAGAATGGATTCAATGGCGATAGGGCCATTATAATATTTTAGCATATTTTCTGTGATTGCAACAGAGTTGTCATAGCCAGCTCATGAATTGCAGAGGGAGAGCCAAGCCATGGCAGCTTCTCCTGATGCGATCTTGTGGAGGAAAGACACCATGGGGAGTAGGTTCGTGGTCGCCTGAAAAAGCAACGTGAAGGGAATATCAGAGATTGCAAGCACAGCTTTGGTCCAGAGCCTTTAGTGCTGTGGAATGACATGGCAGAGGTGACAGATGAACCTCCACAGCTTGCAACAATCATGGGCAGCTCCTCCAGTCCACCAAAAATCTGCTCCCAAGCAGGCTTGGGTGGTGATAAACTAAAGATGATGTTCACTCAAGATGGTCAGATACAGTAAATGGAAGGAAATCAGCTCTAAGAATAATCCACTCTGTGGGGGTTTGGTGAATCAGTAGAAATGTTTCTCAGACCTTGAAGGCAAAAACACTGGTTGTGACGCAGCTACGTGGGTGGACTGCCCGTGATCAGCTTTCCCTGGCAGCAAGGAGAAATCTCTAGTTCGTGTGTGAGGGAAACTGGAGTGGATAAACACTGAGACATGGCATGATAGGGAATCTGTCCTTAATCCTCTGAGACCACATGGCTTGTCCGCTTGTCCACTTGGGTGATGAATGTGGAGAGCTCTGAAATGGGTCTTTCCCCCCATCTCACTTGCATTTGAATGTGCAGAGAACTTTGGAGCTTTTATAAGTATATGAAGAAGGAAACAGCAAAATTCAGCTATCCTAAAGGGCCAAATTCTTGGGGAAACTCTGGAGTGATCTGAGGTTTTAGGAATAAAGAGGTCACTATTTATGTGTGGGGCCTTCTTTGAAGTTGGTGATGTGTGTGGAAAATTTTGTGTAGTTCAGAAACTGGCCCCAGTCATGGGCAGGAGGAGCAGCCTCTTGTTTCTTACTCGATTTCAGATACATTTTTTAATATACTTTACATACAGTTCTATAGCAATACCATGTTTTTAATGGTGTGCATAAAGAACAAGCTTATCTGGAAGCAGAAGTGTTGTGACTGTCACTCTCCCTTCCAGATTTCATCAATTCATCTTTTCAAACTCATCTATGCAAAGCATTTCATCGAGGTAGTGTAAATTGCTGTATGAAATCACACATGAGCCCTCTGTACCTAACTGTATGTATGTGAATCACAGGCCTCAAAAAAGAGGGGTTTTTCTGCTTGCTTTAGAATACCAGCATGGAATTCATCACTGACATGAATGTATTCAAGGCAGGATGCAGCCTCTTCCCTTTGAAGCCAGCACAACATTTGGATTTGACTTCAGTAGGAAGAGAAATCAAGTCTTACTTCAATGTTTATAAGTCAAGCCAATAACTCATTTCTCCCAACACCCCTACCCCTCAAGACTATTATCGTTTTATGTCTTATTATCATCCTGTCTAATGCTGAGCATCCCTGTGTTGTCTGCACAGTATTCAAAATTTAAAAAAAAATATTCAATTGAAAATTTTACTTACGTGCTTTTTAAAAATAAACTTAAAGAAAATCCAAATGTATGCCAGGTGTTAGGGCAAGGTCAGCTCCTCCAAAGCTCCCCAAAGCCCTGAGCACCAAACTAATATCAGAAATGAGGGACTTGGGACACAGTGGTAAGCTTAAAGAAAGACAAATCTGCCTCAGCACTTCAAGGATTGAAAGTTGTAAATATGTTACCAATGTGTCTGACTTTCTATCTAGAAGCCATAAATGTTCTCAGTGTTTGACCTTTGGGTAAGTTGATGTACATTTTTAACTGTACAAATCACTGTAAACTGTGTTAGCATGTAAAGCAGTGACAAATTAAGCCAGAATAATCAGGTCCTCTCTTGGCTGGTTCTTGAGATGTCTGTTCTACCTGAAACTGTCTGATGGACCCAGACACTGAAGTATCTCCAGTGCTCCAAGAGGCTTGTGAAGACTCTGGTTACTGACTGTTTTAGCATCATGGAACAAGCATAATTGAGTTAAGCCTTATTTGTTAACCTTGTGTTGGCCAAGAGATACACACTTATGTGTTCATTAGAGCCTGTCCCCTTAAATATGAGGAAAACTGACTGTCCCTGCTCAGTCTGGGACAGAATGTGATGATTTTTGCTTCATTTCCGGCTCCTCCTTGTTGTCAGCTGTGAGGTCCCTGGTCAAACCTCTGCACCCAGCTCTCATAAATCAAACTGAACAGCTGCTGCCTGTTGAATGTGACCCTGGTTTTCACTTGGTGGAAAACAAATGCTTAATTGGGGAGTACTGGAGCAAAACTTCGTGTCTTCACGCTGTGGGAGCTTGGGGTATTGCAAAAATAAAGGTATTTCATGTTTGTTGTTTCTGTAAGGCGGTGAAATCCATGCAAAGTCATGTTGGTTTCATGCTGATGTTAATCCCTTGTGTCCATTGACTCACCTTTTTGTTGTCAACCCTCCACCCTGTAACTTTTGCTTATTGTTTCTGTAGCTGTACTATGGTTGTAATAGAAAGCCTATCAATTGCTGTAAGCCATAATTAGAACAGTAATCAGGGTATTTTCTTTTTGGTCTGTGTCACTGTGTTTGAAAAATGATTTCATTCTATTGAATAAACAAATCACTTTAACAGTTTTCTGTGAAAGGAAATATTTGGGCCACTTATTGTGCCTTCAAACTAGTGCTGTATTTTCTGTTGTTCCCTGTGTCTCAGCAGGGAGAGACTTGGAAGCTCAGCTGATAGAAACTAGTTCATAAAAGTAGAGAATACTATTGTGGAATTAGATGATGATATAGCATGATTTATAAATATATAAAAGTATATTTAGGGTTATACAATGAAACAAATTGAAAGTTTGGTATTTTGATCACTGAATATTGAGTGCATATTCTGGATTGTTGCCTATAGAATAACTGGGCACAGCAAGGTAATTTTTTACTAGAAGTAGCAATCCGTGCACAAACAACCTTTGAAAAGCTTCTGCATTCCCAGGATATGCCTACTTACACCTTCCTAACAGCTCTGTCCTTTACTGTCCTCATCCTTCATGTAAAATCATCTTTGAATCTGGTCTGTCTTATTCAGACTCAGTCTTACAAACTTACACTTCCATCAATATTCTCAGAGAATTAAAACATAAATGTAAAAATATTTGTGGTAATACAGAATAGCAGTTGAAACAACCATCTATTTTTTGAAATTGGGTACTTTCCCAATTGGCATTCTATTGTTCCTAGATTATAAACTGAAATAGGAGTAGGTAATAGAAATAATATGATCTGGATATTAGTGCTGGTATAGGGAAAATGTAAATGACTTTGAAGATGCAGAGCTGTGGTGATTACTGTAGGAATCAGTTCTCATTCTTGCTGACATTAAAACTGATGGATGCACTTCCTTCGCCCAGCTGCTTGTGATTATTGTTAGTGATTATTCAATCAAGGAAAGGAAACATGTGGAGAGGGAAAAATGAATAGACAAATTGACACTGGATGATATAATTTCTGTCTATCACATTGCAAATTGCTCAGCTAAGCAAGCAATCAAAGAATGGTTCATTTCCTAAAGCCTGCAGCATCCATCATTTTCCTTAGTGGCATTTGCAGTCTTGGCTCTGAGAAAGTCTCAATAAAAAGCTGTAGTGAATTACAGAGATGCTTCACCACAGTCTGACAGTGCCCAGAAGTGGGCACTTAGGGAAAGAGCAGAAGAAATAGGGGAAATAATAAATGGCCCTTCTGCTGGTCTTCCCTCCAAACAGTGTTACCAGCCTGTATTTTATGCCTCAGCAATGCTATGTGGCACTGAGTGTCAAATTCTCACTTTGTGTTTATGATGAAGTGATTCCTTTTGCTTTTGTGAGCTTCCACGGGCACCCAGAAGGATGTCTTTGGATTGTGGGACCTACCAGATGGAGCCAGGCCAGGGCAGATACTGACCTCCCAAGTCTGTTCCTGAGTGGTGAAGTGTTAGCAGTCAGGTAATTTTATCATTTGGTTGTTTTCTTGCTCTATGGATTCACTCATCTCTTGGTCATCCCAGAGGATGTGGCAAGAGGAATAAACCATTTAAATCCATAAAGAAACTACTGTTCATCACAGAGAGGGAAAATCCTACATTAAGTGTGTATAAGTGCTGCCACAGGCACTTTTTCAGGTGAAGACACCCTGTTTACAAGGATGCCAATGCCAAAACTTCCTATGTGCAGAAGCTCAGACACAATTGGTTTTTTCTGCATCTGAAAACTATTGAGGTAGCAAGTTCTGGAAGAATGAGTATTTTGGTAAAGGTGGAATGTAGAAGGTAGATATCTCTATAGACCTCAGGGACAATAACACAACATCTGGGTTGTACAAAAGTCTTTGCTGTTGGGATATCTGGTCCTTTAGGGGAAGGACAAGGGACTCTTGGAATCCCCATGACTTCTAGGAATTCAGTGCTGCCTTTTGAGACCTTCAAACACACTGCTATGTTATGGGTGTTCCAAATGCAAAGTGTGCTGCCAGGCCAGGTTTAACTGATCTGGTAAAGTGTGACAAAATTCATCAACAAAAGTAAGATTTCTCTCAGTTTTATTGCATCTTTAGAAATAACAAGGGCTAAAATTCACTGTTTTCCTCTCACAGGGTATCTTCTGTTTATTTTTGCAAGGAATAGATAGATGTTGTCAGATGTACTTACAACCAGGACCACCACACTGTGATTTTTAACACTCTTTCTGCCTTGCTGTGCTTAGAATCAGATTTTGCAAAGTGAAGTTCTTCCTTCTCCCGGATGAGGTGAACGAAATGCTTCTGAGGTGTCTGAGCTGATGCCTTGAGCCTGACAGGAGTGTTTTTGTCTCACTCTCTGTTTGCTCAGTAGCACTTAATAAACTCAGGTCAGGCAGGTGGATACTTTTGGGGGAGTGGAAGTTAATCTTTGTTACAGCCATGTTTCTAAGCAAGTTGTTTCCCTTGAGAAGTGCTGAGGGACTGATAATTTTGCAAATAATTTGCCGTCTTTGCTGCTGAATCCGAAAGCCATCAGGCCATAAAGTAAAATACTTGAGTCCCTAATGCCCTGCTCTTTGGATGTTTCCATGAGCATGTGGCACAGGATGATAAATATGGAATATGTACCTCTTTCACCTGAAAAGATTAATGACATTTTTTACTTCCTGCATAGGTGTTTTATGGATTACTGTGCACTCAGAATGGGGTTTGGTTTTTTGTTTCAGATCTTTCTCCTCAATCACATCTCAGAAAATTTGCTTCATGGGGCAACATTTGGGAAAAGTTTGCCATGGTAATGGATTTCAGTATTTCCCTGTGTAGAAATGGATTGAATAGACTCTTTTAATAGTGGTGAGAATGAGAATTAACCACCACCAGATATTTCTCTTTCTCATTCATGGAGTTTTGGTTACTTGTGCAGAACTAGTGTGTCCTGTACTTGCAACCAGAGATATTCTTCTTTTCCCCCTCCAGTTCTGATAATCCAAGTTTTGTGTAGATAAAACTGGTCAAAGTCACAGTATTTTGGAGAAAGGATAGCCCTGTCTCTGAGAGGGAATTTGGCTGAATATCCTCCTCTGTTTACCTCTCCTGCCCTTTTTATGACCAGCTTTCCTCCACCGTAGGTCCCATGGGTTGGTGGGACCCAGATTTGCCACCCACAGGACAAGACTCCTGGGATGATGTTGGATTTTTCCCCTGTTCACCCCATGTGTGTGGACCCCCCATAACCAGGTGGTTTGAAATATCCATGCCCTCTCTCCTGCTGAGATTTATGGTGGGTGACTTTTGCAACCAAAACCTCTTGAAGGGAATGTAGAATCCTAGAAACATTAAAGTTGGAAAGGGCCTTTAAGATCAGCAATTTCAGGATCAGCCCAGCACCACCACCTTGGTCACCACTAAACCATATCCTGAAATGCCACATCTGTATGTTTTTTTCGAACACTTCCAGGCATCCTGACTTTGCTAGTTCTCTGGACCATCTGTTCTGATGCTTTACAAAGCTTTCCATGAAAAATGTTTTTCCTACTATCCAACCTAAATATCTAAATATCATAGTGTGGTACACACTGCTGTGTCCACCAGCTCTCTTCCCTTACTGAAGCAGGATGAGTCTCACTGTTCCTCCTGAATTTTTCTGGGAATTTTGTTTGCTTTCTCTACAGGTTAATATGGATGTGGTTCTGCCAGGGTACAGAACTCTAGAAAAACTTTGGAGTGCAGGAATCTTCAGGCTGCTGCTCATGTTCTGGTAGATCTTTCTACTTCTTTTTTTCCCAGGAGCAGAATGGAGACAGGAGGATTTCACAGAGCCTCCGCACATCACTCAACACCACTCTCAGACCAGCCTGAAACCAGAAGCACTCTCAGACCAGCCCGAAACCAGAACCATTCTCAGACCAGCCCGAAACCAGAATCCCTCTCAGACCAGCCCGAAACCAGACAGTCTGACCTCCTACATTGTCACCTGCCACTGAGAAAATTTAAAAGCCAGTTTCTCCTGACACCTTCATAAACTGCTGCAGGAGGTTCCTGGTCTTGCTTGAGACACCTTCTTTTATAATGAAGATGCATTTTTAATTCACTTGTTTTTCTCCTTAACACTCTTTATGGCTCTTTAGCATTTCTTGCTTGCAACTCTCTGCAATGAGTTGTATATAGCAATGCAGATGTTGAGATTAGATGCATTTCCCTGAATTTCCTATGCTCCTGGGAACAAAGAAGCCCAAATGCATGTCCATTACTTCAGGATTAGCTGTGGCACCACTACTTTAGGCAGTGCTATATTTGTTTATAAATATCACAGAATCACAGACTGGCTTGGGTTGGAAGGGATCCTAAAGCTCACCTCATTCCCCCCCCGCCATGGGCAGGGACACCCTCCACTAGCCCAGGTTGCTCCAAGCCCTGTCCAACCTATCCTTGGACACTTCCAGGCCTCCCCACCCTCCCAGGGAAGAATTTTTTCCCAATATCCCATCTAACCCTGCCCTCTGACAGTGTAAGTCTTGCCGTCTGCCGTGGCTGAAATTGAGCACGGGAGTTGTGAGGCAGAAAGGAAGGACTGACAGGCACTGACTGGGCACTTACACAACATGTCCTGTAAGAAAATCATGCCAAAAGGCACTATTTACTCCAAATACTAAGCCAAATAGCTGCTATGTTCACATTTTATTATCCCAGTGGATATGCAGACACTTTGCCAGTCTGATGCTAAATTTTGTCACAGAGACCAGGCTGATAAGGCACACACAAATGTAACCCCCTGTTTCACCTGGAAAAGTAACAATTATTTGGTTTTGGGCAAGTTTTCAACCAGCTCACCAGATGTTGACTGTCCTCAGCAGGGTCTGTTCAGCTGTGCATCTTTGTGGCACAGCTTATTTCCCGCTCCTGTGCTGAATATTTCTGACCACCCATGGTGCAAAGCTTTGGTAAATAATACTAAGCTGTAGCTTGAAAAAAATATTTTTATGATTAGCAAATTTTGTATCTGCAAGAGCAAAACATTTAATTTCTGGGGAATGAGTAACAAATTTTTCATCTATTAGCCTTTTGATTTTTAATTCTATACTCACAACCAGGAGGAAAAGCAAACAAGATACATTCACTGAGCAATCACAGAAGTTATTAAAATAGTTTGGCCATGCCCCCTTATCCTAAGCAAGATTGTTTTGATTAAAAAACATTTTTTCTCTTGCATAGTTTTATACCACGACTATGGTTATTTAAAGCAGCTTGCTACGAAGGACAGCTATCCAGTAATCCATCCATAAATCACATAGACTTAGATGGATATTGGTTGAGTTGTTAGCCTTGACTGTCTCTTTTTAAGCTGAATCATGCTCTTTGGACAAGAAAACTGAATGTGGCTCCTCTCAAAGTGTTAAATTTCACCATTTTTGAGTGAAAAATGAGCTCTCTGGCAAGTAGAGAGCTCAGCATGGCTATTTCTAAAGCTGAGGCTGAGATCTTCCTTGTTGAACATTTGGGACACAATCCCAATGTGGTAAGACCCTGACAAATGCAGAAGTGAGATCTTGTCTCTTTGGCTGTTGATTTCCAACAGCCTGAGGATCATTAATGAACTCAGTTGTATATTGTCCAGATTCTCAATTTATATATGGAAAAGCAGGGACAGGGAAAAGTTGAGTCTGTACCCCCTGTCAATTCAAAGCAACATTTAACATGACATTAGTCTATCCTACCATTAGCATGCCCAGTGTAGACCCTACATGTAAGTCCTTGCCAAGGCCCTCTTTTTAGAATAACACCCCCGATTTGCCAGTTTAAGCCAGGTATTTTTTTTGTTCCCCCAATGTCATTAGACTGATTACAGTTCTCCTGAGTGCCTCACGCTGCCTTTCTTCTCCCTTCTCCACACCAGCCAGGAGGGATCAGAACTAAACACAGACATCATCCCCATCTGTCCAAAGTCAGTTAGGCTTCGTTTTCCCTGAAAGATGAACTCATGTCCATAAAGAGATCTATTTTAAAAAAATAAACTAAAATCCAGCTGGCCCTCAAACTTGGAGCTCTCTGTTCATTTGCTTAACTCCAAAACAAGTGAATATCCAGTTGATGTGTAAGGCTGTAATTTAGGAAGGGCACTCATCCCCAGGGAGCCAGGTTGTGTTGCAGAGCAGTTTGTGCTCATGATATGGGCTCTGATATTGGGACCTAATTGCTTTTCTAATATCCATGTATTATTTACAGCATGCTACTGTTGCGAACTCCTTCTGACTCCAGATCTGTTGTTGCTGTAATGTATTTATTGGAGCAACACAAGGTCAGGCTAACCTACATTATTCCTCTGTAAATGACCCAACTGAAACCAATAGTTTTAGTGCTGGAACACCAATGTAAGTGAGATCCAAATCAGGACACTGGAGCATTAATTTACTTTATTGCCATATCTTGATAGGTGGTTATTAAGTACTTAACTATTAACTATTAATGTTCCTGCTTTATTTATTACACAAAAATATGTTGTTTCTTCAGGAGAAGGGCTTGAAGGGAAAACAGAGAAATACATGCACACCAGAGGTGATTGGATCAACAGTGACTGAGACAATGTTAGTTTTCAAACTCTCACTAGACTTATTTAATACCTTTGCAAACCACAGTCCAGTAATCACACACACAAAATTATCATCCTGCAGAAAATCTTTAGGGTGGGATTTCAGATTACTCTGATTTTCTTCAAAGTGAAATTACAGACTGGAATGGGCTGAGGGGAGTGTGAGAGCACTGTTGTCTTAAAATCTAACTCGGGATATAAACGTAGTCAGCTCTGGCAGGGCCAACCTAGGCAAAGAACAGTCCAGGCAAGGAAAACAGTGGAATGTCATGCAGAGACATTCCCAGACATTGCTTATCATTTGTTCTGTGCATGTTTGAGGTGATAGTATCCCTGCTTACCACTTGTTCTTTGCTTTCCTTGCTCTAAGCATGTTGTCCCTGCCTTTATCTTCCCAAGGACACCATTCCGTATCTCCACCTGTGTTGATCAAGGAGTTTTAAGGCACCCAAGGGCCGTCACCTCTATAATAATTTGAATGTTTGATTATGGCTTGAGCTTACTGATGCTGGTGTTGGATGGAGCTGCTCAAAAAAAGTACATTTCTGGCTGTATGTGAGCCAGTTTGGGATGTCAGAACCCTCTCACAACACTTGTGTGCCCATCAGTGTGGTGCTGAGACACCCATCCTGGCTGTGCAGGCAGACACGTGGCTCCCTGTGGTCATTCCCTCACAGCCACACAGAAAATCTAGCTTTAATAGCAAAATATCCCAGAGATCATCCCCAAGCCAGTCATCAGCACGGGGTTTAGGTGGGCACTCTTTGTAAAAGAGGGTGGTGTAGCACAGTTGCTCTGTTCTTCACTGAATTCAACAGCTAAGGTGCCAATGGCCTCCCTCCTTGTGTGATGAAACATCATTTTCATTCCACCAATACCTCTGTCTGGTTTGAACAAGGATAGTTTGCCTGTTTTTCCACTTTTCTGTCTTTTTGCGGACTTTTTTCTGGTCTTGCACAGAAAAAAGTTACTCAGGAGGGGTAACTGTTGCTAATTCAAAGGGATACCAAGTGAACCACATTCAAAATACCCTAAAAATTTTGACGAATTTTGTTATTCAGTGAGGATATTAAAGCAGCACCTGAGTAGCTTTTTCCTTTGATTATCACAGTCAGTGAGACTGATATGAAAAACACTTGAAAAAGCAAAACAGCACAACCCAACCCAATGCTCTGGTGCCAGATAGGAAATCCAAGATGAGAAGGATGAAGTGGCCAGGAAGGCACTGGGAGCTGGAGTCACATGCTTGGAGCTGCTCCATATTCTTGGATCACAGTTGCACCTGAAGGAATGAAAAGACCTTTTTCTTTAAATTGATTATTCCTGTGTTCTATTTGTTTTTTTTCTTTGTTTCCTTTTTTTAATTAAGTCCACTTCTTTAATTAAGTCCACTATGGGATGAATGCCCACATCATTCACACACGTACACACACTGGATTTCCATTTGATAAGCTCTGGCTCATTTATTTTCCTTTCAGCAACCACCCTGTCTCTTCTTCCCTGCCCAACACTTGAATAAGTCCACACCTTCTGCAGCAGAATTAAGTTATTTTCCATTTTCCAGCTTATTCCATGGCAGACTAACTTGCAAATGTAGAAGTGGCATATTTTCAAAAAATAGCCAGTAATCAGAGATTTTATGTTACTTCTTGTTGTTCAGAAAAAGCCACATTGCAATATATAGTATTATTTATTAAATTCCAAATTCTGACTCAGAATAACTCTTGCAGTATTTCTCCCATCACCTCCTTAAATTATTATTCATATTTGAAACAATAGGCTTTGAACTTCTGACACATAAAGTTTCCAATACTTTGTTCCTTTAGCTTTTTGAAGCAGAGTTCACAAACAGGCTCCATTATTTGTTTCAAGGTTTATCATTTTGAGTTTTCAAAAGCCTATAAAGCTCCTTCAGTATGTGCTCACAAACACTCAGGAATGGAAAACTGGGACATGTAAACTGAAAGGAGGTCTAAATTCAGTTGTTTCTCTGAGGAATGGTGTGCTGCATCATGGACATGACTGGCTGGGACCTGCTGGTCCATGCTGCACTTTGGGCTGGTGGTGACACCTCAGAGAGCACCTTGAGACCACACCTGAGGCCCCCTGTACACCCTGTGACAGTGCTGATATGTTTTATGCCTTCAAAGTTCAATATAAGCCTTAAAGGTTCCTCTCTCAAAGAGACTGTGAAATATCACTTTGCTGGTGGATGGATCTCTGTTGAATCAGCTCTGTAATTATGCAGCATTTTAAATACAGTGAAAACTATTTGTTCAACAGAAGAAAGTGCATGTGGTGAGTTGTGACCTGAGGAAGAACAGCAGATGGTGTCCTCAATGCAAGTTTTCTGCACCACATTTTCCTAAGACTCCTGCACTGACCTAGTTTAGTTCCTATTGCAAAGCAGTGGTTGACCTTTATTTTGGTCAAGTGCAGTCAAGCTGGACCTCTTGTACAGCTCTCCCCAGTCATCCTTTGTTCCTTTTTCCAGAAGAAAGTGGCTTGGGAAAGAGGGAGGGAATCTGTGCTCAGGTCTGAATACTGAAAAGCATAAAAATATCTTAAAGTCTATTTATCTTCAGGACTGAATATTCTCAGTTATATAGGATATACTCCATCAAACAAACCTGATTTGTGCCTTAAGAAGGGGATTTTACTGTCCTTTGATGTTGGAATTCGGAAACTGCAGGTTTTTTCCTCCTCTGTAGGAAAGATACAATGGATCTAGTTTGTAGTGTATGGAGAAAGTCAAAGTAAGTTAAATGGGAGAAAAGAAATTATAGGTGTACCTGCAATGGCAGAAACTCTGATTAGTGGGCAATTAGTTATTCTTTTTATTATTTTTTTATCACTCTGTTACCATCTCCCCACCATCCCTCAGAGGCTGATAGGTCCTTACTGGCTTCATATTTTTTTAAAGCCCTCATTAACTCTGTCAGGACTCTCAGCTGACTCCCTTTGGCACGTAAATACCCTGAGTCCCCTCCTGCCTCACTGCTCAAGGCACCCAAGACCTTGGAAGGAACTTTTTCTCTCTTAGGTGGCTTTAATTAGCAATCTGCAACCAGGAGCTGAAAGAGGGAACTGGCTAAACTCTTCCAGAGCAAGAATGCACAACATGGGGTTGGGGAAGAGGTTCCAATCTGCTGGTGGGTGTGCTTGCTGGGTAATAATTTTCACTTTTCTGTCTTTTATACCCCACAATCTGTATGCATGCAGATCCCTCTTCCCTCCTGAAAGTGAGCCCAAACAATGCTGAGCTACAACCAAAAGTTATAATGTGACTTTTTATTTTTTCTGCTGTAGTTAGAGAGAAACATAGAATTACAGTAAGAATCTTTTATCTATGTAAGGAGAAAGCAGTTAAAATATGCAGATAAAATGCAGATAAGATGCAACAAATTGCCATAACAGCTTCTGCTTACTTTGAGCCTGATACTATTATTTTGCAGAGAGGTAAAAAAAACTAAACTAGCACTATTTTTTTCTCTTTTTTTTAAGTCTTATCACATTATCCTTTGCAGGAGAAGACAGGTGACACCAAAACGAGTGCTGCTTTTTAGCACAGGTGGAAGAAGCATGTAAGAATATGCATAAATTGGGGTTAAGGGTAATGGAATACCCTGTTCACTCCCTGACACAGCTTCACCCTCAAAGGAGCTGAATTTACATAAGTTAATAATGAGGAACTAAAAACTTAAATGATGACCTGGTAGCTTATTATTATAACAAGCTTCTCCAAATCCATATGATTGTGGGGGTGCATAGGTTAGACTCTGCAGTGTGAGACAGGAGGTTTATTAATATTTTAAGTGAAATAATGCAGACTAATGCAGACTTGAAGATTTGGGGGGTTTGACTAGATGATCCTTACACATCTTTTCCAAACCAAACCGTTCTATGCTGTGACACTGGCAATGAGGGTTGAGCAGTGTTGAAAATCTTTATGACAAAATGGTAAAGGATGAGGAACTATTTGAGCTTTCTCCGCTTATTTCTCTTTATTTTCCCATGAAATGGTGCACTAGTAAAACTTCTTGAAAGACCAAGAGGAGTTATACTTTCACAGGCTCTTTATTATCACTATATTTTAATTATTCCCTCTTGTGGGGTCACAAGGAAAAATGTTATCTTTCAAATAAATGCATGATTTGTCCTCTCTGTGCTGGAGAAAATGTACGGTTGAATTCTGAAGAAATGCCTCTTCCTTGAACAGCTTTAACATCACCACAGAAATCCCTGTTTTGTACTCTGGGGTCTGAGACTTAATTTTAAGCCCATCTTATGTGTGTTGCTGGAATGAACCCAAGAGGGGATGGAGGAGGCCCAGTGATGAATGGTTCTAATCACTGACTTCCAAGGCAGGGATTTTTTGGTTGCAAAGGGCATTGCCCTCCCCACCCAGGAGGTAGCAGTGAACTTTATCTGCCCTAATAGTTAAAGGGCTGTTTAGTTTGGTGTGTACTGGCTCCAGTGAGACTGCTGACAGGGTTACAGTGAAGGAGATAATTAGTTTGATGGGTTGATGAGAATAAGTCTCAAGCCAAGTCACAGAAAGCCACCCCCGAGATGCTAAAGCTGGGAACCAGACCTGCTGATGGCAGGATGAGAGGATAGGAGCTGCACTTATTTAGGCCTGGTGAAAAGAGCACAAAATATGTCTTGTAGGACAAAGAGATTTGGAAATTTTGGCCTTGTGTAATTTCTTTGTGAAGAGAATAAAAGAAATTTCACAAACGCTTTCTCTGCAGAGATCTGAATGGGACTTGTGACTTGGCTCTCAAGAACTTATGACTCCCAGATCACAGACATGCAGTAATGACATTTCCCTCTTCACCTCCTTTTCTAAAAGTGCCCTTTATGTGAATATATATATTTCTTTTTTTGTGGCAGGTTATTTTATCGATTTAGTATTGTGCATCTGCTTTGATATTTCATGTCCTTCATGTGCTGTAGCCCACTGCAAAGGCAGTGCTGGCTGGGCTGTGTTACTTTCTCCTTTCTATTTGTGCTGGTGCTTGAGCGGCTTGTTTGCTCTGTGTGTGCATATACATATATATGCACATGATACAAGCTCTCTCTGCTCCCATCATGTTGTCCTTCTCTCTTATGAGGTGGGAAGGTGACTGTCATTCTCCTCCTTGATTTGGAGTTCAACATGTAGAATCACAATGCTTATTATTTATGATTGTTTAGGTGGATACTGAGGGTTCATTTTGAAACAGTTAATTTCAGAAATCTAATTTCAAAATTGACAGCATGAAAAAAGTCATCACTTGTTTGTTTCTTGGTGTCTGTGTGCCTGCTGCTACAATACAGAGAAGCAGGGAAGTGTTTAGTCTGGGGGAAAGGAGGTTGAGAGGTAATTTGTCACTCTTTACAACTCCCTGAAAGGAGGTTGCAGCCAGGTGGGTGTTGATCCCTTTTTCCGGGTGACAACTGACAGATCAAAAAGAAATGGCCTCAAGTTGCATGGGAGGAGGTTTAGGTTGGATATTAGGAAAAATTTCTTCACCAAAAGGGCTATCAACCTGGCACAGCTGCCCAGGGTAGTGGTGGAGTCCCCATCCTTGGAGATTTAAAATTTATAAATCCTTAGGGATTTATAAGCCCTATGGATGTGGCACTTGGGGGTGTGGGTTAGTGGTGGCCTTGGAGTGCTGGGGAATGGTTGGACTTCATGGTCTCCAAGGGGTTTTCCAGAATAAATGATTCCGTGAATTCTGCTCATGTACTTCAGTGTGCAAAGTATTCCAGGGCTGGTGCAAAACCTTCTCAGGAGTGGAAATCTTCTAAGTGTGTTGGGGTTTGAGTCACACTCTGTTAGGTGATTTTGCCTCTTAATCTACATTTTACAAAGTGAAAAAAAAAAAATCTTTGCTGATCTATCAATACACGCAGTGACATGAAACAAGTCCACAAGCATGAAAAAGAGTTAACCATGAACTCCGACTGCATTGGTAAGTGTTCCTGTGGAAACAGAGTTCAGACAAAATAATGAGAAGCTTGTAAATTGGCCTGCAAATGGAAAAGTCAAGCACCTTACTTTACCTCAGCACAGTCTTTGTGTGCCACTGCCTGCCTGGGCACCCAAAGTCAGTCTTGCTTCAACCTGGCAGATGTCAGTGCAAAAGATGTTGCTGCAACCTGAATTCAGACATGAGAGATAATCACCAGGGGAGATGGTGAACTTTTATGGTAACTATGACGAATTCTCCAGTATGGCAATCTTTGTTTTTTAATACCCCAACATTGAACTACAGGTATTAAATGTTGCTATCCAGTCTGACCAGTGTCAGTATGAGCAGGAGGACCTGGAATCACCAGACCAAAATTCAACTGTTTACCATGGGAAGCGTTAGTGCAAATAGGTGTTAAAATCTATTCATTCTTTGCCTGCGGTATAATAGAATTTATTAGTCATTTTACAAGCAAGATGTATCCAAGCAGGTTTTGCCTTGAACTGCTGAAACACTGACACAGGTTGCCCAGTGAAGCTGTGACTGCCGCATCCCTGGAAGTGTCCAAGGCCAGGTTAGATGGGGCTTGGAGCAACTTGGTAGAGTGAAAGGTGTCCCTGCTTATGGCAGAGGGTTGGTAAAAGGTTATATTGAAGGCCCCTTCCAACCCAACCCATTCTGTGATTCTATGACCTGAGCATCTGCTTCTTGCCCACTGTTGCAGGAGTGAGAGCCCTTGTGCAGGTGTGATGGAGTCACTTATGGGCAAATAACACAGAGGGTACTTGGGAAGAGAGTTGAGGATACATGGGGAGGGAGCTGGTGTGCTGCATTTTGGGGAAGCTTATTTGCATGTGTACAGATACTTAAAGCTGTATCCAGGTAAGAAGTAGGAAGCAGTGAGTCCTGCTGGAAATAACTAGATCAAGTCTGACAGCTTGAGAGTAAATCCATGGCACAGACAGATAAGGGGTATTGCTATTTCTTGGTTTAGGTCTGGATTCCTGTAACTCTGACAGCTTTTCTGTTGGGTTGTTTGTTGTTCTTTTTTTATGTCAGCTTAATAGAAAGTTGTGTATTTATTTGCTGTTATCTAGGCAAGTTCAGCTGCAATTATTTTACTTTTATCCTTTCCCAGACACACATATATACGCTTGCACCCTTGTTTCTTGGCAGCTTGTAACATCTCTAATCCTCTTTGGCAGAAGTCTTCTAAACTAATTCTCTTAGCCAAAAAACCCCCAACAACAACAAAAGGTGGTGATAATGTTATCACTGATACAAGAATGAAGGTGAAAAAAGTATCTGAAAGAAGAAAGTTTGGCCAGAAGTTGACTTTCAGTACCTCTTTAGAGTAGTCTGTGTGCTGCAAAGCCTTAATACTTAATACTTTTTCAAGATAAGCAACACTGGGTGGATGAGGATGGTATTATGAGAGGCAGACAATGCTGCTAGGGTGACTCATAGATTTGGTGTGAATAAAAAGAGAAATAAATCCATTCAGCTCATGTGTGTTTACACAGACTCACAGGTACCACTTCAAATCCCATGTCAGATTTTGGATGGGGTTTGCAGGACTGATATTTTCAGTCTGTAAAAAGACTGCAGAAGGTTTTTTTGGTTCCTTCCTAACGTCAGGCCTTGGAAATTCTGCCTTTGCCTGTGTTGTAAGCTTTCTGGAGTTGATTAGTGTCTCAAAGTGTGAAAAGATGAAGAGAACACAATGTTTGTACAGAATTGCAAAAATGTAGCTTTGATTTTATTTTTTATTTTTTTTTAAATTTTATTTTGAAAGGAAATAAAATCCCAGCAGTTTTTCATCTTCTCTCAGCTCTCCCTCCTCTCTGATCTCTAATGCATAGGATTTTCAGCTGTGGTTGATCAATGACTGGGCAATTTTGCTCAACACCAAAAACGTTGGGGTTTTGGTGTATGTTGTTGCTGGTGACTCTTTGATGAAGATTTAGGATTAGCAGAACAGGTAAGGGAGTCAGGAGTTGTCCCCAGTTTGGCTGTGGTGACCTGCCTGGTGCTCGCGGCCATGCTCCCGCTCCATTTCCTGTTAGCTCTGTGTCTCTCCTGTTTACACTGATCCTTTGGGGTGATGACTTTCTGTCTCAATGTGGTTTCTGCAGCATTCAGCACAGCAAGGACTCAGTCTCAGCTGGAAACACTAATGTCACTGCAGAGCAACTATGAAGTTACAAATAAAGGCAGTTTCCTCCCTATTATCTGGGAATGGAGTATGCAGAGGCTTTTCCGGTACTGGATACATTGCTAATGACTGTCTTAAAAGCTAAAACATTTGTAGCATGAAAGTATTTCAGGTGCAGAACACAGGTGTGTCTGGGCACTGCTGCCAGAAAGTTTCTGCCTGAGGATGTGCACGGGTGCAGCTGTGCCAGGCAGCTTCTCCATCCCCCAGAGCAGGAGGGTCCAAGGCAGCCCAGGGAGGCTAAGTGATGTTTTGGCAGGCTTTGAGGAGGCTGTAGGCACATGGGAGAGGAACTCAGTGACTGTTTCAGAGGGAATTTGGCAGCATCTGAAGAGCTAAGTGCCTGAGCCCTTGTTATTGATTTAGATCCTTCACTTTAAGCAAATAGAGCAGAGCTAGCTCAGCGAATTGGCATATATGCTGCAAAGGTCCCCAGAATTACTGCTGTTACCCTGGTCTCCAATCTGGAAATTGGAGAAGTTGTGCCCAGAGAAGTTGTGGCTGCCCCAGACCTGGAAGTGTCCAAGGCCGAGTCAGACAGGGCTTGGACCAACCTGGGATAGTGGAAAGTGTCCCTGGCCATGGCAGGGGGGTGGAACTGGATGAGCTTTAAGGTCCCTTCCATCCCAAAGCAGCCTGTTATTCTGTGAAACCCACTGAAAGCTTAACTCCATTGGGGGACCTGCATTGGGGTCTGCATATTTATCATCCATGCATCAATTATGGACCTGATCTCTGTAAACACTTATTCCTGCTACGGAGTGTCAGCAGTGGTACTGGCTTCACTGGCAGCACAAAATTCTCTTTGGGATCATGCTGTTTAATGGTTGGACTCAGTGATCTTGGAGGCTTTGCCTACCTTAATGACTCTATGATTCAATGCTTGCATTAAATATTAAATGTACTTGGACTTGCTAGCCTGTGCATATATTTTTAAATAAAAAAAATTGAAAATTATGTTCTTTAGTTGTGTAACTTCTAAATAAACAAAGTGGTAGAAACATCTGTTAGCTTTGATTTTAATTTACTATATAACAGCTTACATCATAATAAATGATGTTGGTGTGATTTGGATGTAATTTTGAATTTGTCAGGAAGCTCACAGCCAAATCACTGAAGTTAATGGTGGTTCAGCAATCAGTTTTACTATGTGTCAAATCAGAGGAGCCATTATTGAATTTTAAAAGGCTAAATTACTGTGTTGTTTGTATCGAATCTTATATGCTGTTTTGTATAGTGGAAATGCTTTCCCTTGGAGGTATGTGTTGGAAAGGGTTTCTGTTTCTGAATAGAAAAACCAAACAGGGTTTCAGTGAATTCGCTGGAATTTCAATTTTAAAGGGGTTAGGTATGTCCAAAAGTAATTTCAAATCTGTCCTAAAGGAAAGAATATATTTCTCAGGTTAGATATAATGCTGTAGTGCGGTCCTTTTTAGGAATTAGGAGAATTTAGTGGTGCACTGTAATGATGTCAGCCACAGAAATTAAGGTACTGATGTGGCTTATCATTAAGGGGTAGGGAAAAATTATGTTTACATTTCTTTAGGGATGGAAAAGAGAGGGGAAGTGCCCTGTATTTGGTTACTTTGAGGTAGTGTCTCTTCCACTGACTACAACAAGGTCTGCTGAAAGCACCGTGAGAGCGTCATCTGGGATTTCTCAGGATGGGTTGGGAATCAGTAGATGGGTAGCTGTACAATATTCTTACACCTTCTGGAATTGGGAATGGGGGTGGATATTTATTCTCCCCTGAGCCTCAAGCCTTTTCAGAGTCTTGGCATCCTAGACTGGTAATTTCTAAGTTTGCATTTTAAAATAAATAAGTAATTTTTTAAAAAAATATATTCTCATAAAGCACTGCTGGAGCTGAGACCTTGTCTTGCTAAGTCAAAACAAGCCTCCTTGCCCTGGTGAGGTGCCTCCCTCTGCTGACATTGGTGCTTTGGAGTTACCTGCCTGGTCTCTGGAAAGGAAAGGCTTCAGCCAGAGGTGCAAATGGTCAATGTTTGTGCCAAGGAAGGGGGTGAGATGGGATTCCTTTGCTGTATTTTTATCTCTGCTTTGCTAAATCAGCCTGGGCAAGTGCTGCAGTAAACTCATTATCCTCCCAAGACTGAAATTACCTGTTTAGAGGGTGGCAAATCTTTTGGTCTTGACCACTTCCTCTAAGGATTGATTTGTCTTTAGGTTCTCTGATATGTTTGAAGAAAACCAGAGATGCACAGCAAAGTGACTAAGATTGATTTTTTCCCCCCCCATCACTTTTAATGTAGATAATGACAAGAAAGTCACCTGGCCTGATTATTCCATTGTTTCCCCAAACACAGTCCAGATCATAGAAGGAACTTTCAAGCTTATCCAGTTCCAACTCCCTGCCACGGGCAGGGACACTTTCCACTACAACAGGCTGCCCAGAGCCCCATCCAACCTGGCCTTGTCTGTTTCCAGGGATGGGGTATCCACCACAACAGAGAATTTTTGTGGCGTCTTCAGGATTGGATGCAATAAGTCCATGTCTTTACCATGCTGAGGACCCCAGAACTGGATACGCTACTTATGTGAGGAAGTACTCATGATTTCCCGTAGCAATTTCTGTTTGGTAGGTTTTTCTTTTTCTCTTCTAAATTTTTTGTCTCTCTGTGTGGTTCCTAGCCCAGAAAAGCTTCTCACATGAAGGAGAGCACTGGCCCATGGCATCCCTGCTGTGCTGGGGGAGCTTTCCATCTCCCTCAGGTGGAGCATGACAGCAATAGATATAATGGACTCATTTGGATAATTTAGTACTTGCTTAGTGTATCTGGTTTCTCTAGTGACACTCTGACGTTCATGCTTGACTTCCCCACCTCTCAGATAATAAATGAAAGAGGTTTCACCTTGTTGGCAGCTCTGGCATTGGCCCATTATCTTTCCCAACATTGTGTACTTGAGAAATTAAATTACCTGGTGTCCTGGTTACCTCCCTAATGAATGCCATTAATTAATGTGCTTTTCAAAGGAGGAGGTGTATTTATTCTTAATCCAAGGGAGAATCTCTTTCCTTGTCTGCTTGTGAGCAGAGAGCACAGGTGGGACCAGGTCGGTCAATTTACAGAGGACTTGTCCACATGGGTCCTCACTAAACACGGCCTTTAGCTCCTAAGTTGTGTTAGAGCACCTTTTGGGGGGAAGATCTAGTCCCAAGAGCACCCAGGTTAATGAAAAAGATGATTACCTTTGCAGGTGATGGACCAGTGTAGCAAAGGTGCGCTGCTCATGGTGCAGTGAGAAGATGGATGGAAATGCAGCCTGGTCCTTTGGTAGGAATTAGGAGGAAAGTGGGGGACCTGACATCCTCCCTCCCTTTTGCCTCTCAAATCTCCTCTTCCCAGCAGAAGTGGCAGCCCTGCATATGGATGTATGTGGGACTGTCACAGAATCACAGAATCACAGAATTGATTGGGTTGGAAAAGACCTACGAGATCATCGAGTCCAACCCTTGGTCCAT
>JAOXXN010000364.1:1691586-1704132 GCA_026770055.1 Myrmophylax atrothorax
AGAAAAAGAAAAAGAAAAAAAAAAAGCACAGAGAGTATAGCAGTGAGGATGAAGATGACTATGAACACAGAAAGAAAAAGAAGAAAAAAGGCAAAAAAAGCAAGGAAAAGAAGAAGAAGAAAGGTGACAAGTCCAAGAAAGGAAAGATTGATGAGAATTTTTTGGAGATGTATGAAAAGGAGCTTCGGGACTATCATTCAGACTCCTCCAATGCAACAGAAGACGAGTACAACAAAAAAAAAGGTCAGTTCCACCCTTTCTGATTTCTCCTCCTCAGCAGGCACTGTTGACACCTGCAGATGCCCTTGTTGGGATCCTTCCTGGGGTGCAGGCACTAGTCATTCCTATGCAGGGATTATTTCTAATTCAATAAGAATTTTATGCATATGAGATGTCACGGACAGATTGAGTCTGTAGGAGCTTCTCAGTTTATGACACCGCTTTGCCATGTGTGTGGTGCTGCTGTAATTACATTCTCCTAATTAATATTTGTATTGTGGGGCTGTTCAGAAGCTGCGATCAGCAGGCTCACCCTGTGTAAGCAGGACCCATAGTAAAGGTGCACAGTCCTGCTCAAGTAGGTGCACACCAGAGATTTTGGCAACAGATGGGCATGCAGTGGAACACAGGACTGATGTAGAGTCAGGAGATCCAGCACATTGAATCTACGGCTGTTTTAACTAACCAAATAGGCTGGGAAAATACTAACAGTTGCCTCTACACCTTAATACTGTGCTCTATGATAAATAGTCCACTTGTTTTACACATGGACAGTACTTGGTTCAATGCATGTTGAGCAGTGCTTCAAGTTGGAGGAGGTTTGGATGGGATATTAGAAAAAATTCTGCATGGAAAGGGCTGTCCAGCCTTGGCACAGGCTGCCCAGGGCAGTAGTTAAGTCCCCATCCCTGGAGGGATATAAAAGCAGTATGGATGTGTCCTTGGCAGTGCTGGGGAAATGGTTGGACTAGATGATCTTGGACGGCATTTCCAACCTAAAAGCTTCTTTGATTCTGTGAGTTAAGGTTTTAGATGATGCACTGAGTTTCATTAGAATACCACAGTGTAGCTCTGTGACCAAAAGAAAAAGCCCTTGACAAGTAGAAGGATCCTCCCAAGCATAGAGAAGTTATCTTCTCATGAGAGAGGTGGGCAGCAAAGAGGTAATGGATGCTGAGGGGTGGTACCAGCAACTGTCCAACTGGATCTTGGCATGTGTGGGACAAGACACTTAACCTCTCAGCACTGTGGTTTTCCCATCAGCTAGTTAGAGTAGTAGCACATCTGGGATCTGGCAACTGGGAGAACCAAGCCTAAGGAATAGTATAAAGCACTTCACACTTGTGGTGTGGCTTTGAGTTGACTATAACTGGTATTTTTTGTGTGATGGTGCTGTATGAGTGTGTTGGGAAAGAAACATGATTCAGTGACTCTGACGCAGAGAAGTGAGTCCCTCACATATGTGCTGTACTTAGGCCATGTACAAAACCTACTTTATTTGTGATGGCTCTTTAGGGGAAGAGCAGCTCTCTCATCCCATACTACATTTTTTTATAGTTGAGGGATAATAATTTGCACTTTTCACAGACAGAAGTTTCAGCAAATATTTCTAGTAATCTTTTCATGGTCTTCTGTTACTTGATACTGGGAAGAAATTCTTATCTGTGAGGGTGATCAGGCCCTGGCACAGGTTGCCCAGAGAAGCTGTGGCTGCCCCACCCCTGGAAGTGTCCAAGGCCAGGGTGGACAGGGCTTGGAGCAACCTGGTCTAGTGGAAGGTGGCCCAGTCCATAGCAAGGGGTGGAATGGGATGATCATTAAGGTCCGTTCCAACCCAAACCATCCTGTGATTATATGATTCTGCTTAGTTGTGAACAAGTTCTGCGGGGAAGCTGATAGCTTGTGGTTGAAACACTGTGAAATTATTTCCTATCAGAAATTTAAAATTTGATCCAAACCCTGTAACAGTTATTACTGTTGTTTCCCAGGATCTTCAAGAGATTTGTCATGTGGGCAAAAGTCCCCAGGGAGAACCACTGGTTGCTCCCTTGGATCATGGACTCTCCTCATGGAGCTGTGTCTCAGCACCCTCAGTCTTCAGATATTCATGGAAGCAAGTGCACGTATATATGAGGGAAGAAACAGAGGGAAAGAGAGAGAAAGATGTTGGGTAGGACACGCACAATCAATGAGCCACTGATGTTTCAGGGCAGGGAAATCCTGCCACTGTGCCATTTGGTACCAAAAAGCAGAAGCTCAGGAGCAAACTGCCCTATCCCCTTGCTTGAGTTTCAACTATTCCCTTTGCTGTGCATCATGCTCCTGCTCTTACTATATTGAGTCAAACCAGCAGATTTTTTGTGTGACTTAGTTGGAGGCCACTGCTGCTTTCTCCCAAGGGACCATTGAGTGAAATGACTGTTTCTGGTCAGGCTTTGGAGAATAAGGTAAACTCCCAAAAGCCTTGTAGAAGCTTTGTGGACATCAGCTGCCTTTGGAACTGGTCAATATTCAGTAGAGGCGTATTTCAGTCTACAAACTGTGATTCCTTTTGCTGCAAAAAAGAAAAGAGAGGTGTTATAAATGTTTTATAAGCAGGGAGCCAGTGGTGCCTGTGTCATCTGATGTCCTCTTTATCTTACTGTATTAGCAAACAGGAAAAGGGATCCCCCCCATCACATTCAATCGATGACTGAGCAACAAGGCAAATCCAGCTCCTGGAGACAGGAAAACAAAAGATATCAAGTGACTGGGGGATACAGTATCTGAGAAAATTAAAGCAGAGATAGCAGGCATTTTTAACTAAATTGCAGCTGTTGTCCATTCCTGTGATCCTGGTGTTAATGAGATTAGTTATTTATTAATAAGTGTTTGCAAAGTTACTTATAGAGTACAGCAAGGGAAGCTACAGAGAGACCTTATTGTGGGCTTTCAATATTTACAGGGAGCTTAAAAGAAAGGTGTAGAGAGAGTTTTTACCAAGGTCTTCACATGATAAGGGGCAATGACTTTAAACTCAGAGGGTAAGTTTGATTGGACATAAGGGAGAAATTCTTGACTGTGAGGGTGATCAGGTCCTGGCACAGGTTGCCCAGAGAAGCTGTGGCTGCCCCTGGAATTGTCCAAGGCCAGAGTGGATGGGGCTTGGAACAACCTGGGCTAGTGGAAGGTGGTCCTGTCCATAGCAGGGGTTGGAATGGGATGATCTTTAAGGTCCCTTCCAATGCAAACCATCCTGTAGTCTTGAGTTGCAAATAACAGAGCATAGCATACATTTAATCAGTGGAATGAGTGGATTTAAAGTGTAGCAGATATCCTGAGAGTGTTCACACAGCAACCTGGCTGGCCAAACCACCATTAAAGCTTCTGAAGTGCTAAACACCTCAGGTTCAGAATGGATGTCTTATAACTGAATTCAACCCTTTGCAGGAACTTCGCTCTTTCTTTTTTTCCATGGCTTTCTCTTCATGTCTCAGATCTTGCCTGTGATTGGGAAAAGTGAGACTGGCTTGATTGTTTATCCTTCTGCTCAGATCTGAGGTCACAGAATCATGAAGAAAGGATATCTAGCCATGCATATCTCTGTGTTGGTAGGAAGAAAGAAAATGTTTCCTTTTTCAAACTTGCTTTTATGCCTTTAAATGGGTCTTCCCTCTGGCTGAATTTGAAGCTGCCACCTTGGTGACTCCAGCTCCAGACATGCACAGGCTGTGGTAGATGGTAGGATATTCTCTCCTGTCCTGTGTCACAGTAAAATATTGACTCAGGAGATGTTCAAGCTTCCCTCTGATGTAACTCACATACAGGCATATCTCATTTCAGAGAAACACAATATTCTTTTTTGTGGTCCTATCGATGATAAAATTTCCTTTTTTTTTTTCTTTTCACCCTCTTTTTTTCCTACCAAGTTTCAGGTATGGATATTATCTGCCCAGGGAAGTGGTGCAATCACTGTCTCTGGAAGTGTTCCAAAAGCTGTGTAGATGTGGCACCTGGGGACATGGTTAGTGGTGGTTTGACCATACTGGACTAGATGATCTTAGAGAGCTTTTCTAACCTAAATGCTTCTGTGTCTCCATGCAACACTGCTGGTTTGTCCCTCTTGCACAGTGGTCTTAGCAGTGCTGATAATGATCACAAAATGAAGAAAGCTATTCAAGAAATGCATGGTTTTGTTAACACATTGCCTCAAATGATGATGGAAGAGGGAAACACCCACTGTTGATTTGTAAATAGATATACAAGCTGCTCATAGGTTCTTTTGATGTGTTCTGTATTTATCACATCATGTTCCTTTAGTGACTGCAGCAACAGAGAAAGCATTCAGGACACGATGAGTTTACTGCTAAGTTCTGTTTAATGTAATTTAGCTGCAGAGTGGAGGTAGAGGAGAGCAAGTGCTGTGTGGTCACTAGCTCTTTCCTTGTGCTCTATACAGAACTGCAGAGAGGTCTCTCATACTTTTATGATAGATCATCGTCAGTGGTACAATTACCTCATCTGTGCTCTGCACCCTCTGATCTTCCCCAGATGAGGCTTTGATTATTAAGATAGTTTTGGGTTTTTTTCCTCGCTGCTACAATGAGCTTTAGTTTTAAGCATAAAACATTTGGAGGAGAGTTTTGTGCCAGTGGCAATTTTATGTCTTGTGATCCGGTAGGAGATACAAACCATGCAACTGAGAGAAGGTGGTGCTGAGCCCTCCTTGGAGCTGTGGTGGATCTTTCCTGCTTCCCTCTTGGCATGTTTCATATCTGCAATTGACCACAAGAAGCATGAATTTTGAAAGGTTTAGATAATTTTTAGAGTTTGTTAGATGAGTCTACAATCCTGGAAAAGAGAAGGCTCTGGGTCACCTGACTGGGACCTCCCAGTACCTGAAGTGAGCTACAAGAAAGATGGAGAAGGACTATTTACAAGAGCAAATAGTGACAGGACAAGGGGGAATGGCTTCAAACTCCAAGAGTAGGTTTAGATTAGACATTAGGAAAAAATTCTTTACTGTGAGGGTGGTGAGGCCCTGGCACAGGTTGCCCAAAGAAGCTGTGGCTGTCCCATCCCTGGGAGTCTTCCAGGCGAGGCTGGATAGGGCTTGGAGCAACCTGGGACAGTGGAAGGTGTCCCTGTCCATGGCAGGGGGTAGGAACCAGGTGGTCTTTAAGGTCTTTTTCAACCCAGGCCATTCTATAATTCTATGAACTACCAGCTTGTGTGGCAGAACAAGCCCATAAAAATTAGCTGTGATACTAAAGTGTTGATTAGTTTCAGGAGCACTTGCTCATATTTTTATGTAGGCATCAAAAATCTCTGTTCCTGGCTATTAGACACCCCCCACCATATAGCTGAGTAATCCCCTGGGGGTGTTATGCTGAAACAGGGCCTTACAAATTGGAAATGAATTATTAAAATGCTGAAGATGGGGCTTTGCAAGGAATCCCAGCAGCTCTTCATTGTCCATTATCAGCCATCGACCTGCAGCAGGGCTGCCATTTGTCATTGGTATGGAAAATCAGTATCATAAAGCCATGAGTGTAAATAAACTTTTTGAAGCAAGCTCTTGCTGTATCTAAAGGTTTAGGCCCTTTCAGATGTCAATTTTTTTTTTTTTTGCAAGTATGTGTTTAACAAGTGCAGGCACAGGGCTGGGGGGCAGTGAGCACTTGTGTACTCCCACCTCTCCCTCTGCCCAGGCAGGACCCTGCAGCCCCAAGCATATGCAGAATTCATTCTTGTTAGGCACACATGATCCACTTGGGATGGCTCAGCCCAGCTGGCAGCACCAAAAACAGCACAGAGGAACAGCTGCAGGTGCCAGGCTGCCAAAGGCACGGCACAGCTGATGCCTGTAAAACCTACACCCAAGAGCAGGAGCTGCAGCTTTCCAGCATTGCTGCTCTTCCCCACACCCAAAATACTCAAATCTGAGTGGAATGGTGAGTTTAGTTTTATACATTCAGTTTTGTATCCTTAATTGCCTGCGGCTACATTTACATTGAATGTTTGGGTTTGGATTTGAACAGAAAATATCTCTGAGAACCCGAGGACAAACTGAACAAGATTTCACTGGGAAGCAGAGGTTAAATGCAGATCAATATATTCAATTCTAGATGTGTTCCCCTCAACTCATGTATCCCATCAGCCTGGATTCAATTATCTGTAGCATCCAAGGTGTCCTCTCTGAGGAAGGAGACCTTTAGAGGATCCAGGACTAGAATTTAGTCATACTGGAATAATTAAAAAGGATCTGGAGATTTTTTTCTTTCCCTTTTCCCTTTTCAGTTTTAATTTTTCCTTCTTCCCCTTTCCTTTTTCTCATTTTCCTTTACCCTTTCCTGCCTTAAGAAACTAATCAAGATTCCTGTGTCTTTAGAACATCCAAACTTTGCTGGCACAGTTTTTCATTCTCTGGTTTTAGAAAGAGAACTGAGGAGCTGCCACTGCTCACAGTTCCCTCCATGGGTGCATCAAATTCCCAGTTTCAGAACTGCACTGATATTTTAAGGATCATTAGTTTTGTTCCCACTTATACTTTGTTAAATATACATCTTCCAGGCCCTCTGTGAAGCTGTTTATCATCCTGTCCCTGGGAATTTGGACTAGTATCTGAATACCTTTCCATTGAAACAGCAAAATTGCCTCAATCTGGATGGGAAGTCTGGGCAGAAAATAGTACGGGGCTGTAAGTGACTAAGAACAGAGCAGGGCAAACCAGTATTTTACTCCTGCTTAGGTCAATCCCACAGCCTTAGGTGAGGTGGTTTCTTCATCTGAATAGCAAAGTGGAGACTTTTCATGGGTTTGGTGTCCAGAACCTGTGACTGGTGCTGGAATGCAGTGATTTACTGGGGGGGTTCTCTTTCAGCTGTCCAGGATGTGCAACCAGCATGTGACTTCCAGATTCACAAGGTATTTTTGTCTGGTCAAGGCCTCTTCTTGTCTGGCTATCACTGCTCCAAGAAATATTTATTCTCAATGCCTTGTGGGTGCAGATATTACCTCAGGCATTGTGAGAGGGAGTTTTCTTCCTTGTAGGACACTGCTGTGTGACACAATGACACAAGTACCTGAGTGGAAACACTTAAAGAAGGACTGAAAATAATAATTGTGGCTTTTGTTGATGGATTTACATCTACTCCAAGACACACTGGACACAAAGCACAAAATAGTTGTGTGTTGTTGCTGTAATTGAATGTAGCTGTTGGGAAATAAGTTTTTTGTCACTTCACCCTCTGATGTTCAGTTCTGTTGCATTTTTCAGCGTCAGTCTGGTGTTCTCCATTTTATATCTATATCATAGTAGTGTCTCATTTAGACTTGCTCTGTGAACTGTTAAGTGCTAATTAGGACATATTTGTAAAGAAGGAAGACGTATGACATTGATGCCTAAAAGTTCATAAGTATACAGATTTAATGTAGCTTTTAGCACTTTTCTGTGGTAATTTAGGATAGAGCTTTTAACTAAATGCTTTTGTAGCAAATTCCAAAATGTTGTTTATGTTTCCTTGTCAAGGACTTCAGTAGACAGATTTTTTTTAGCAAGCTAAGGTACATCTAGTCTGAAGAGAGTGTACTAGAACAAGGTATATCCAACATTCTTTGATATGCCCCAGTCAAAACTATTCAGAAGGCTCAGAGACCTTGAAATAATTCCAAGCAGGACAGAATATACTGAGGAAGGTGGAGATATGGGATCATTGTGACTGTGGACTCAGTTTCAGGGAGGCATGCCTGAAGGAGGACCAGGGGGACACAGAGTTTTAGACCTGGGTGTATCCCCATGAGGTAATAGTTAGATATTATCATTAGAAGATACTCTAAGTTTGTAAAACCTGTGTGTGTATGTGCAGATGACATCTTTGTGCACCTAAGGTGTCTTATTAAAGAGCTGGGTTTTTTACCTTTCTATATGAACATTGTCTAGAGAATTATTTCTCTGATTTTAGGCAACAAGATGGGAAGCTCATATCGATTATTTTTATTTATTTATTAATTCCTTTTTTTAAGGTGATATTTGGAGAGTAGTAACTGGATGTCATGAAAGCTTAAATTGAGGAGTTACGATTAATTCATAGAATCATAGAATCTTAGAATGGTTTGGGTTGGAAAGGACCTTAGACATCACATAGTTCCAACCCCCTGCCATGAACAGAGACACCTTCCACTAGAGCAGGTTGCTTCAAACCCATCCAACCTAATTCAACCCATCCAACCTAATGACATCTAACAATGCACATGTACATATAAGAAACACACATAACTTATATTTATAACAAGCTTCTGACAGACATCAACCTGAAACACAGTTAGAAATCAGCTCCCAGGACCAAAACATGCTGGTTCCTCCTTGGAGAGCTGCCAAGGGCACAGAGTCACCCTCCAGCTTTCAGCTGGTGTGTCTGCTGTGGGGTGGCTGTCCCTACTCATGCTATCATCCAGTCCTCACCTGCTGGTGGCTTTGCCAGCTGTTGACTCAGTGGCTTTGCCAGCTGTTCTCCCCTAACACATTCCTGCTGGATTCACTGCCTCAGGCCCAGTAATTTTGAAACATGTTATCGCCGGTGTGTTTTCCTCTGTGAAAACAACTCAGCCTTTCCCTGGGAAAAAACTGTGAGAATTGTCTTGCCTTGCTTATGTCAGGAAACCCAGCATCCAACTGCTGCAGTGCCTCCAAGCCAAGGATGCTGGGTGTGTGTGTGTACAAAAAAAAAGAATCTGTGGTAAAATTGCTCTTCCTCTGCCTAGGTATTGAGGGTAGGAGCTGGCAGCAGGGAGAGCTCCTTGCTCTTGGTTCTCATGATGCCTAGATGACTAGAAGAAAATGGAGTCTGCTGACATAGAATCAAAGAATCACAGAATGGTTTGGGTTGGAAGAGACCTTAAAGATCATCCTGTTCCAACTTTCTGCCATGGGCAGGGACACCTTCCACCCCGCCCAGTTTGCTCCAAGCTCCATCCACCCTGGTCTTGGGCACTTCCAGGGATGGGGCAGCCACAGGTTCTCTGGGCACCTCATGCCAGGGCCTCACCATTTTCATGGCCAAGAATTCCATCTGAATATCCCAACTAACCCTGACCTCTGTCAGTGTGAAGACATTCCCCCTTGCCCTTGGCCCTGGTCCGAAGTCACTTCTCAGCTTTTTTATAGGCTTCCCTTCAAATACTAGAAGACTGCAAGTAGGTCACACCAGAACCTTCTCTTCTCCAGGCTGAACTATCCCAATTCTCCCAGGCTATCCTCATAGGAGAGCTGTTCCACCCCTCTAATCACAGACATGACAGACAGCAGGGAATTGCTTCCATGTGCATTCTGCAGACGTGCTGCTCTACTGCAAACTTTGTTCATTGCTGCAGATAAAATCAATTCCATATTTTACCTAGACCGCGCTATACCCTTCCCATTGGACAGCAGTGCCTAATGTTCCTGTCAATAGTTGTGATTCAGAGACATGCCATGTCCTGGCAGGCCCTTTTTGCCTCCGAAAGATGACGAAAGAAATGGCACAGGTTTCTATCGCTAATGTTTCTTTCCCCTGAGGCACAGTGTTTTCCTCCAACACAATCTAAACCTGAGTAACAAAGATGTCAATTTTATTTTAAGCTAATTCTACTTCGCTGTTCCAGAAAAGAGATGGGATGTTTTTTCCTAGTGGTGCTCAGGCAAAAGCACTTTTAAGTGATAGCTGGAGCACCAGATGAATTGAATTTGGCTTCCTACAGTGCACAAGAATGAAGTGTTGATTTTTACAATAGCTGATGAAGTAAAAGTAACTCCAAACCACAACTATGCTGCCCATGATAACAGGCAGGACAGTGCTCAGCTTTGGATTTGCATTTTAAGAGCTTAATGATGTTTCAGAGCTCAAGATAATGATATTTGTGTGCACTAGCACTAAGTTTGCAGGAAACTTCTCTAATACATGTCTGTGATGTCTCAAAATGCAAGATACTATTGATTCTGCAATTCTTTCTATAATCTATGAATAGCAAGATGTGTAACAGTGTGCAACTGGTCCAAATATTTGTGGAAAAAAATTCCCGTCTTTTGCTTTGAATAATCAATTTGGCATCCATGCCAGACTCAAAAGCTGCTTTCCATACAGCATATAAAGAGTAAGCAATCTCTCATAATGTGGGAGGTCCAAATCTGCTCACAGTTTTGCCGGTACGAATCCAAAGCCATTGTGCTCAAGTCAATGGAGTTAGTCAGGATTTGCTCCAGAGTGAATAAGAGGAGAATTTGACTCATTTTAAGTATGACAAGAGATTATTGCCTAAATTGTGGCTCGCTAAAAACAAACAGGCTGTGATTTCAAAGGCCCATCTTCATGGTGGGTAAAGGTTAGTCCTGGTCTAACTGTAACCATAATAAGTATTTAACTGGTGTGTTCACATGCACAGAGCATCATTTTGGGAAACATAACCCATAGCAGTCAGCACAGACCCTTAAAAACTTCCAAGTATTTTGCATAAATGTCAAGGCACTCTTCTAGTGCTACAAGACAAACACACTCCAAAGTGCTTCAGTAGGAGCCAGAGTGATTGGTGCTTTGCATGAATCAACATGAAGTGAATATTGAGAATAATCAGTGAATTCCCAAATGGAAGTGCAGTGAAGTGCAAACAGCCATTACTGCTGCTGAAGTAAATGCATCCTGTTAAACAGATGCATCCAAAGGCAGCTCTGAGAACCCTGGCTTCAAAGCAGTTGGTGTGGATTTGGGTTTATATTCAAGATGAATCAGAGTGTGTCAGGTTGGAAGGGACCACAGTGTGTTATCTGTCTCCAACTCCCTGCTCAAGCAGGGCCATCCCACAGCACATGGCTCAGGATTGTGTCTAGGTGGTTCTGGAATATCTCCAGTGAGGGAGACTCCAGACCCTCTCTGGGGAACCCAATTCAGTTCTGGGTGCTGCACGGCTAAGAAGTTCTTCCTCATGTTTGGGTGGAGCTTCAGGGTATCAGTTTCTTCCTCTTGCCTCTTGTCCCATTGCTTCATCCTCTGACACCCTCTCTTCAGAGACCTCTGTCTTCTGCTTTCCCTCTTCCTTAGCCAAACTCTTCTATGACTCCTTGATAGCTTTTCTGTCTTATTCCATCTGTTTAGTCATTCTTGTGGCACAACACTCCTTCCCTTTTTCTACCGAGGCCCACTCTTTCTAGACAGCAGTTAGGCACCACCACGAGCTCCAGCTGAGTTCTCCATATGATAAATGTGAGAACAGGAGCTACAGCCACTACCATAATTGGTGCTGAGCAGTTCCATGTTGTTGAAGTCAGGAAAACCTGAATTTATCAGCCAAAGCACTTTTATGCCCTGGAGGTATTCCTTCCTTATGCAGCCAGGGGAATTTTGCATGCTCTTGGCTAAAGGATCTCAGTCTCCACTTGTCAGTCTCTACAGCTTTACAATAATTTTAACAGCCATTTTCAAGCAAGAGTTACTCCATTGCATGGAGGAATTTATACCATCAACTCCTTCTGCAAGGCAGGGAAATGGATGGAAGTTCTTCCAGAGAGGCTGCAATACAACTCAATACCGATTTTATGCTGTCTGTATCTTGCACTTGAAATGACCATTTTTGAATGCTTATTTTCAGCAAAGAATCTAGAGTCTATAATTTCATTTATTGAGCTTGTATATGCCTGAGAAAAGCAGTTAAAGATTCACAGTTCCTAGTAAGTCAGCCCTGTTTATCATGCTGAAACTTTCACTGATTTCTGAAGAATTTGCTCTGGATAGCTGAACAGTGCAGTCAGATGGGGATTCAATATCTACCAGAGGAGATAAGTGAACTAAATTCCACTTGATTGAGATAATATTTGGAACAAAAGAGTCTGTATCAGTAACTGTATTAAAGCTTTGTATTGACACTGCTTGGTCCATTGGGAGAAAAGCAAGATTTGGAGACTGGGCTGAAAGTCAAGCGTGCTCATATTAACTCTTTAGATTACGGCAACCTGGCCATGTTCTGAGCACTCAGAATAGACTTTGCTTGACCTTGGGGTGGGGTTGTTTGCCACTTAAAAGCATCTAAATGTAGGTGTCTTCCTGTGAGCAGAGCACCACACAGCCAAATAGTGTTCAGACTGGGAGCCACTATTCCCTCTTTTGTTTGGCCACTTCTCTTTGGAGCTCTTCTGCCAATATGTGTGATAAACTCAGGGAACACTGCCACAAAATGAATTCAGGAGTAGCAGAGATCACAGAATGATTTGGGTTGGAAGTGACCTCTAAGACCATCTAATTCCACCCCCCTGCCATGGGCAAGGACATCCTTCCACTGGATGAGGTTGCTCCAAGCTGCGTGGCAGGAAAATCTTAGTTTGGCTTAGGGGCCTGACTATGAAACAGCTTGGGTGAAGACCTTTTGGGCATGCTGTCCATGTCTGAAGGGAGATGTATGACTGTCTTGGGTTGAGCTGGCAAAATGCCAACTGCCCAAGAACAGAGAAAAAATGTTCCCCCCCCCGCAACCAGCCAAGAGAAAAAGAGGGAGAGAGGAAAAAAAACTCCCAAACTAGGTTTATGCTGAAACTAACTATAT
>JAOXXN010000364.1:1808949-1824884 GCA_026770055.1 Myrmophylax atrothorax
GGGACTGGAGTTGGACCAAGGGTTGGACTTGATGATCTCAGAGGTCTTTTCCAACCCAATCAATTCTATGATTCTATTCTATGATTCCACACCATCAGATTTCATTAACGCAGAAACACATCTCTGCCATTTTAATTTAGCATGCTTTTTCTGGTGTAGATATCCTACTGGATCTCTGCATCTTTACTTTTTTATAAGAGTAGTTTGAGACCCAGCAGCTTAACCCATGGTCCGGAAGAATACTGCAAGATTTTTTTATTGGGTCCTTTATCCTTTTTTACTAGTCTAAAGCAGTTCTTCTTTTTGCCATAGATAATGGGTTTCCAAACACTGGCCCTAGGTAGCCACCAGTTCCCAGTGCAGTGATGAATTTCTCTTCACCTTCATTAACATGAGCTAAAAAATATTCAAGTCATTTACTTGAGTATTTCCACTTCTAACTTTTTTCTCAGCAACTGTTGGAGGAGGGGAACTGAAACAGAGGAAATGTAGGACAGATATTAAGAAGAAATTCTTTACTGGGAGGGTAGTAAAATACAGGTACAGGTTGCCCAGAGAAGCTGTGGCAGCTCCAATCATGAGAATGTCCAGGTCCAGGGTTGATGGGGCTTGGAATGAAATGAGCTTTAAAGCCCCTTCCAATACTTAACAGACTTAACATTCTATGATAATGCTTGCGCAGCTTTTCAAAGGATTAGACCTCCAGCATACATCTTTAGAAAAGATGCCACAGACACACAATTTTTCTCTCTGTGCCTAAGAAATAAGTCAATCTATTCTCTGATATGGTTCAGGCATTTTGGTCAAACTCCCTTTGTCATTTCTCACATACTTTCCCCTGAGTTTTATAAATCGTATTCATATAAAATGAAATCAAATAAAGCTAATTCATCCAGAGACAATTCAGGTCTTGCAGTCATGAACAGGGAATAGCTCGAAGGCAAAGGATAGAGGCATCTTTAGCAGCACCTTTGCATCTTCACATTCCCTACTCTCTTCAGGCATTCCTGATCCTGCCGGACTGAGCTACCCAAAGCAAGGCTTTCCCAGGAAAGTGGGCACAAAGGACTCTCATTTGGACCTACCCAATGAGCTTATAGGCATTTTCCAGCTCTACAGAAGCCACATGTGGAAGATGCACACAGGAACAGCTCTTGAGACCAAACTTGAAAAAGAAGGCTTATAAAAGCGAGAGAGAATGACTTCAACATGGGCATGTAGGACAAGGGGTAATGATTTTAAACTAAAAGAGGAGAAATTTAGATTAGAAATTAGGAAGACACTCTTGACTGGGAGGGTGGGCAGGCCCTGGCACAGGTTGCCCAGAGAAGCCGTGGCTGCCCCATCCCTGAAAGTGTCCAAGGCCAGGGTGGACAGGACTCTGAGCAGCCTGGGCTAGTGGATGGTGGCCCTGACCATGGCAGGGAGTTGGAACGAGATAGTCTTTAAAGTCCTTTTCAACTCAAACCATTGTTTTATCATTCTATTAATTTAGAAGCTTATGAAAATTATGCCCATAGTTTCTCTTTCTCTTAGAGAAACAGAGTATAGAGGATCTTCTAACTCCAGTGATATGTAGTGAACTGTATTTATTGGTTTTCTTTCCCACCTTCCCTGCAAAGGTAAACATAGCATTTGAATTCCCAAGCAGAGGGTGGTGACAGGAGTGCTCTGGAAGAGGGGAGGAAGGATTTGTGTTCTCTGATTTGTATTCCAGCCTTAAAAACTTACGTAGCCTGGCGTGACATGAAAACTGATCGGAGCCCATTTCCATTTCTGTCAAAAGTGCATATTAAAACTGCATAATGAAATACTTGTGGGGGTAGTGCTAAACTCTCAGACAGATGGTTCACAGTTAGTGCTAACTAGCACAGTGAAATGAGAAGCTAGATTAAGCCATCAACCCCGTAATTAACCATTTGTTGCTCCATTTATCTACAGGATATTCTCAGTTTTCTTGTTCTATTAAACTAACAATAAATGATCTTTTTAATTCTCTTTGGTCTTTTGGTAATCTGTTGCTAGTCATAATTTACACTGCTTTTAGTTTACCAGAAATAGAAATGCATAAATACCAATTAAAATGCGAGAATTATCAACGATGGTGTACACAGCCAAAAGATTCAATTTGCAAGCAGGCAAGTAGTCATATTTTTCTTTTTGTCTAGATAAAATACACTAAAATTTCATTCAGAATCTCAGCAAAGTAATGAAGTTGGTACTGAAAATTGAAACTGCACCACAAGTAGCAATAAGTTTTAAATGCTGATACCTAAACTTCTACAGGGAATAAAACTGGATTAGAGATGTTCTGGGACAGAATGAACATTATTGGTCATTACTATGCACAAAAAGACATAGTGAAAGTTCTCCATCATCCATGAAGATTTTTCTGATCACACCACTGCTGAGAGAGACCTAGAATTAGGATCTTTTCCTCTGACCTATTGCTAAATGCCATGTTCTTCCACATCAAGCTATCATGACACTGCTCTGCATTTCTGAAAAATTAGGGAAAAAAATCATAAAATCACAGGCTGGTTTGATTTGGAAGGGACCTTAAATCTCACCCTGTTCCACCTCGTGCCATGGGCAGGGTACCTTCCCCTAGCCCAGTTTGCTCTAAGCCCCATCCAACCTGTCCTTGGGCACTTCCAGGGATGGGGCAGCGACAGCTGCTCTGGGCAACCTGTGCCAGTGTTTCACCTCGCTCAGCATAGAAAGAATTTTGGCTTCTAATTAGGAAACTTATCTAAACGCATACTTTGGAAACATCCTCCTGGGATGGCTGGTTCTTCAGTCCATGTGATCATTTCACCTGCTGCCCAGTGTCTCAGATATGAAATTGAAAAGCTAGAAAGAAGAAGGGATGAAAGCTGTCTGAGTGAAATAGCAGGAATTATGAGGCTGTTGAATTCTGCAGAGTTGCTTCCCTCAGAATTTTAATGTTACTTTGTGCTGTCAAAGCCAGACAGATAAGAAGCTGCCTTAATGAAGCACTAATTGCATTGCATTCAAACGTCACAAATAATCCTGCATGTGGGACTTGGTCTTTATTCAGTCCTTTCTCCTTTGTATAAAGGAGATTAAGAGAATTTGAGAATTATTATTGAGAGTTGAGAATTATATAGCTGAAGCTGACTTTTAGTCTTTGCAACAGAGCAAAGTCTTTGTTTTACAGTCAAAGGATCCTGTTTTTAAGTGAAGAATAATGACATGCAACAGGAGCGTAAAAAAATCTGTGGATGAGTCTTTAAGAATGAATTCTAGGATGTATTCCAGAGATGAATTTCAGAATATATTTAGGTGTCAGTGGGGTGGGAGACCCTGCAGAGCATGTTTTACACGGCATCTGGGAGAAGGCTGGGTCAGGGTAAATTGAATGGTCTCACATGTTAAACCCTTCCCTCGCCGATACAGTGTGCAATTAATTTCAAATTGTTGGTTTAAAGTTCCTGTCAGCTACGGTATTTGCTCAGCCACAAAGCAAATTATCAACGTTTTATTCATGCACACTGCTCCTGCTTTCTTTTCATTGTTCATAGGTGTTCTACAGCCCAGATAAGCTCAATGCATAATTAGTGAGAAAGTTAGAGGTAGAAAGCACCAAGGATGTCCACAGCATGTCTTAAGTATCCTAAAAAATGGCTTAGATGCCATGTAAATTAGTGGCAGTAGCTAGTTTTTCTGAGAGGAACAGACAGAAAATAAATATAGTCTCAGCTCAGCTCCCTGAGGTGGCTTTCTTGACCCTCATGATTGAAACCAAAATCCTGCATCAGTCTCTGTGTGTGGAACACCCACAAACATCTCCCTGTGAGATGGGACTCATTTTCTGCTATTTGAGTCACTGAAAAACTCTGTGTTCAGCTTTCACCTCTTCTACCAAAACATTTAGGCCTCCACTGTAGTCATCAGGCAGAGAGACCCAGAGACCTAAGAGAGGGAGAAATGCCTTGAATTGCTGTTTACCTGCCCCCAGCTTGGGTAGGATGTGTTGCTTCCCTGGCGGGTACCGAGGTCCCACCACTGACCACAGGCGTGGCTGAGGGGATGTGGTTGGGCTGTATGACCAGATTTAGGGGGTTCTTGATGGTTAATGGATAATTGAGACAATGCATTGTCACCAAGCAATCAGCCTCCCACAGACTTCCTGCTTCCTCAGTGTCCCTCACTGTGATCACAGAACCATAGAGTAGTTTGGGTTGGAAATCACCTTTAAAGGCCATCCAGTCCCATTCCTTGCCATGAGCGAGGATGCCTTCCACTAGCTCAGGTTGCCCCAAGTCCCATCTAGCCTGGCCTTGGACACTTCCAGGGATCCAGGGGCAGCCACAGCTATTCTGGCTAACCTGTGCCAGGGCCTCCCCACCCTCACAGCCAAAAATTCCTCCCCCGTATCCCATTTAACCCTGCCCTCTGGCACTGGGAAGCCATTCTCCCTTGTGCTGTCCATCCATCCCTTGTCTCAAGTCCCTCTCCAGCTCTTCTGGAGCCCCTTTAGGCACTGGAAGGGGCTCTCAGGTCTCCCTGGAGCCTTCTCTTTGCTAGGTGAGCCCCCCCAGCTCTCTCAGCCTGGCTCCAGAGCAGAGGGCCTCCAGCCCTGGGGCATCTCTGTGACCTCCTCAGGACTCACTCCAGCAGCTCCACATCCCTCTTAAAATGTTGGTGCCCCAGGGCTGGAGGCAGCAGTTCAGGTGGGGTCTTAACCAGAGTGGAGCAGAGGGGCAGAATCCTTCCCTCCCTTATCCTGCTGCCCACAAAACTGAGGATCAGCCTGCGATACAGTTGGATTTCTGAGCTGATCTCCCCTGAGCAAATGAAGCATAAAATGAATCTCTTTCTCCTGTGTGTGCCTCCCTGGAGGAGCATCCCAGAACGAGGTATCAGGGGCAGCTCTCTCTGTCTGTGCTGCTTTCATGAAGCTGCATATGGATGAAATCAGACATCCTGAGTGAGGGGATGGGAATGGAAAGAAAGGGCATTTTACTCCAGCAGTTTTAGTAGCGAGACGATTTTTCCCAGACAGCATCTGGAGCGCTGGGCATGTGCTGGGTATTTGTGAGAGGTCTGATCTCTCTGTCTGCCAGGGCACTCCAGCTGACAACTCTAATCTGCTTCTACCCCCCACTGCTTTCCTGACAATTCTCTACGAGCTCTGCTCAGGGCATTTTGCTACTAACAGCTTCGCTGTCATTCCCAAGCAGGGCAGAGGTATTGCTGGCTGAACCTTTCCCAGAACAGAGTTTATGCACTGGGGGGAGGGTTGTGTGTGTGTGTGTGTGTTTTCAGTCAAATTGACATTATTCAAAATTCAATTTTGCAAATTTTAGCCAAAGAAATGTGTCTGGGTTGGACACCTAAGAGGATGTAGACATCATTCATGCATCCTTGAGAAAGGACACTTCCTCCTGGTCTGTGCCCCAGCAGAGAGGTCACCAGATAGGGTGTGGAGAGCTGATTTCTGCTTGGTTCAAAGCAAGGATGTAATTCAGTTATCTCTTGACTCAGAACAATTTTTTGACCACAAAGATAACAGTATCACTGGCTGTGAATAAGCAGTTTTTTAGAAAAGTGGGGCAACTTCAACAGCCAAAAATGTCCTGTTCCTCTGGGATAATGGTGCTGTGTTAGAGTTCCCTGTTTAGCATCAGGCAGAGTGAAAACCCCAGATAAGTGTCCTACCTACAGAACCACTCAATGCACAAATAACATGGCTGACTGCTTAGCTTCAGTGTATCTACTGTCCTCTTTAAAATAAACTTTTATGACCTGGAGCAATATTCTTCTTTTGAACTGCTAAAGTCTCCAGGAAATCTTGGCTGGGGTCAACAGGAAGCTGTGGATGGGACACATGGGGTTTGAGGATGGAATTGAGCACATTTTATCTCAGGATAAGTTTTATTAAGGTTGTTTTTTCTTAGGCTGATATATGAGTGTGCACCAGAAGGTCACTGAGGTAGTCAAGGGGCTGAAGCACATGGCACACTGGGAAAGACTGAGGAAACCAGCAAATTTGAGCCTTGAGAAGAAAAGGCGGAGAGGGAATCTAAGTACAGTCTTCTTCTGCTTGAAGGGAGGTTACAGAGACCATCAATGCAGTCTCTTAGTGGTGAACAGCAAAAGGGCATGAGGCAATGGACACAAGTTGCAATGAGGAAAAACCCTGATCAGATACAAGGAAAAAATCTTCCCAATGAGAGTAGGGCAGCCCTGGGATGATGATTCAAGAGTGCCTGGGGAATCTACACTCTTAAAGATTTTCAGAAGTTAGTGTCTTTACAGTTAGCCATGCTTGGAGCAGGAGGTGGATATACACATCTCCCTTTTAATTTGACATTTCCTATAACTCCATGACTCATTCCTCCCTAATATTGTCACACTTCTGTGACATGTCTGGGCTCATGTTTCCATGGCCTTTACCAGCATTGTTTACTGATGCATTGCTACACTCAGGTACGGTCTCTGTTTCTGTTAGATGGGAACACAAATGGAAATTTGCAGCCCTGTCTCCTCCCTTCCCTCCAACTCCCCCAGTTTAGTGAGAACTTACTGCTAGGTTTTTGCTGTAGGCAGGTGTAATGCCTTTCTCCCACCTGACTGATGCTCCACTGTGCCCATATTCAACAAGAGACATAAAGGTGGGTATTTTATTAGGTGTTTGTTGGAGTAACTCACTGACTTGTTCTGAATTCATTCCCATTCTGTTATCACCACAGCATCTGAGCTCCCTCCACGACATGTTAGATAGTGTGACTAATATCTGTTGCATACTGTTTGTTCTGTCACCTTCTCCCAGAGGGAGAAGTGTGTGAAACATTAAGTTTTGCTGGCCTAATTTTATCTTGTGCCTTGCATAAACTTGTTTGGGGTTGGTTTATATCTCTCTACAATGATCTCTATGTGTTCACACAAAGGAGGCAGGCAAAAGAAAGATGCTATGTGCTTCAAGGAGAGGTAGTGAAGTTCTTCATAACTCTGTTACTTTGGAGTTAATTCCATGCTGGCTCCCAGGAAAGGTCTGATTCCCTTAGAGCTCAGCGTTGTCCATAATTTAACTCAGAGCAAATTTCTCCATAAGTTTTGCCCCTTGGATGAAAAGGTTTTATGATATTTTGGAGACCATTTCCCAAGACAAATCACTGCAGCAAATACTGTCCACAGGAGAGAGCTCCATTTATCCCAGAAAAGCTCAGTACAGGTTTTGAGTCTTTGTTCCACCACATGGCCAAGCCATGTTCTACCACATCCTGCACTTTATAGGTTTAGTCTTTGTCCTCATCCAAACAGTAGCTGAAGTAACTTTCGTCCCTCATTGTGTCACTTCACAGATCATCCTGAAGAACCTGACTAATCAAGAAGTGGCCACGTTTACCTATGGGGAATGGCTGTCAAAGCTGAAAAATGCCAATGGAAGCCTGGTGTGTGAGATGCCAGCTGTCATAGATGAGGAGCAGATGATGGAGGACACGACATACTCTCTTCAGGTTAAAACCAGTGATGTTGGAGGTTTGTCCTTGGCAGCTACTTTATGACTGAATTTTGATTTTTAGCAATGGAATACATCTGCTTAATTTGAAATTGTTTTAAAAAGCATAATTTAGCAATACTATGCTCAAAAACAACCATTTTGGCTGTATGTCATCACAACAGTGTTATTCTGAAAGATTCATCCTCATCTGAGTTCTTGGGATAACATCTTTAGACACAAGGTCTAGATTTGACTGTTCACTGCTCCCTCTGAAGACACTTCAACAGAAACTATTACCAGACCATGCTGCAATGGTCAGCAGTCACCTTTTTTTTTTTTTGGTCAGGCCCATCCATGTAGAGTGGTCAAACTGGTGATTTTCAGTCAGCGCTATCTGCCTTGCCCAAAGCAGACAGCAATAATTCACCCTCCTTTTCAAAGTGTGACCATTTATCTCAGGCTGTGAAAAAACATCCCTAAATGTACACCAGATAGAAGAGGTATAACAGAGTATACAGAAAGCTGCAGAGCTTCAAGAGCCAAGAATTGGGATTTCTATGTCATATCCTGGGATCACTGCCTCTTTTCATGAGAAATTCTGTCAGGCTGCTAGATGAAGGTTGCAGCCACACACAGGCTGTCTTGTGCCAAGATGGGGCAACCAGACACTCTCTTGCAAGACACCTTTTTTTGAAAGGTTGACCCTTAGAGGATATTCTGTCACACCAGTGACATAACCATCTCTTGACCTTGAAATCACTTCTGTTTTTTTTCTTTAATACTCCTTTTCCCCTGGATTTACCAGTGGTAATTTATGCAGCTTGTGAGGTTTGATCTAAGAATATCAAAATCTCCCTGGCAGAACATCTTCATGCCACCTCACCATTTCTTATCTGTCTTCTCTGTCTGCTGATTGTCTGAAAAACATATAGTGAAATACAAAAAACAAAAGACAGATAGAGTGGAAGATTTTTTTAGGTATCTGGCAATCCATCTAATATAATCATAGCTTTTGCTGTGACCTTTTTTTGTGAAATCCAGCCCTAACTCACACAGGTGATGGAAATAGAAATGAGAGGACAATAGAAGATGACAGCAACAGTAGACAGATATGCCCTTCCCATTGAATGAAGGATGACGGGTATTAATGAAGAAACATTTCATTTCATTATGAACAGCGACAACCAGTAGGAAAGAGAAGATTACAGGGAGGTTTCAGGGAGTCTGTTTGTGATTAGATCACATAGCTCACTGACATAATGCTGAACTTTATCCAGCTTATCTAAAGTGGGTACAAGTCATGAACCATCTCCCCATTTGATCATTATGTATTCCACGATTACTCCTGGTTGAACCCATTCAGGAATAAAGGCATTTCATCCTTGACAGTTAGTTTAAACATGTTCTATCATCTCCAGCCTAGACATTGTCTAGGGACAGCAATGCTGCACAAGGACTGGAATTAAATGTGTCCATTTCCAGGTGCAACGTTTTTCTCTGCAATAGCTTTCAACTTTGCAGTGCATCAGAGTCTCAGAGTAAAAAAAAAAAAAAAAAAGGCAAGCAAATTCATTTTACCTTTTTGTCATACTTCTTGTCTTAGACCCTTCTAGTCTACATTGCCTCTGATCAATTCTTCTGGAAGAGAAGTCTTCATCAGTGGTCTGGATTCATCAGATTCAGACAGAGACTGCATGATGAAGTTAGGATAGCTAAAGTTAGGGAAAATTAATCACATCAAAAGTGCTCTGCAGCATTTCCTCCTCACCACACACTCACATTTAACAACAGCCTCATTTTACTTTTACCCCAAACAAACCTTTGAGTCCCAGTTTGGCTTTCACAAAGTCATTCTGCTGTGATGATAATGTAACATAAACAGGTTGTATCAGGGAAAGATTCTGCTACTGCAAAGGTCAAAAATCACCTCTCTTCCACCACCAGCAGCACCTCAGATGGCAGCTCTCACACTGTACATAGATAAAAAATGAAGAAGTTGTTAGGGTCCCAAGTCAGATGGGTAATCTTTGATTAAAACCCAAGATCTTGATCCATTTTTGATCTTACAAGTAAAGCACAATCTCATTTTCTTGAAGGTAAGATGCACTGACAGATGCAAGAGAGCCAGACCACCTTATGGCTCTTTCTGTGGCACAGAAATGTCCTCACTGGTTAATTTTTACTTGCTCTATTCTACATGTGGGCACAATATATGTGGTAGTGCAGTAAAGACGGGGAATGAATAAATACCGCTTTCCCATTTTCCAAGCATTAACGAAGCACAAGGTTTTTATCTCTGCTGTTGTAAGATTAATTAGGGTGTTGTCAGCTCAGCTCCAACCTACAAATTATATAATTGAGGACAGTAGGTGTCAGTTTCTAGTGCCTTATCCAAGCCTGTTATGTCAAAAGAAGGACATTCTTTGGCCTCAGAAGGCTGTGACTCAAGCTCACATTGTGTTTAAAAATGATGCATCTGCTCAGTAAGAATCATAAAATCATAGAGAGTTCTGTTGGAAGGGTCCTCTGGAGGTTCTGTCACCCATTTTCCTGCTCAAAGGACTATTGCCAACACTGGGTCAAGTCAGCTAAAATTCTGCTCAACCAAATGCTGGACATCTCCAGGGATGGTGATGCCACCACCTTCCCAGGCATCTGATCCAGACCTGCATCATGCTCCTAAGCAACTTGTTTTTTTTCCTGATGCCCAACCTGAATGTACCCAGCAACATCTGCTTAGTGTCTCACAATGACCCAGGAACTCAAACTGGCATCTGTATTGAACATTGGGGACTTCCTGTTAGCTTGGATTCAATCCCAATATGAATGTTACTGCTCTAACCTTTGGGTCACATTCAACTTTCCAGCATGTGCAGGATTTGTTGCAGCCCAGATGCACAACTTTTTATTTCTCCTTGCTGAATTCCATGACATTTCTGCTTGCCCAGTCCTCAAGTTTCTCAAGGTCCATCTGGGTTGGAATTCTGGCATTCAGCACATCAGTCATTCCCACAAATTTACTGTTATCTGGAAATCTGCTGAGGAAACACTGTGTCATTGTTGAGGGTGTTGATGATGAAGTTCAGTTCAGCCCTGCAGACCCCAGCACCGACCCATGAGCTATTGCACTCATCACTGTTAATTCTTGTGCAACCACAGTACCTTCATCTCTTCATTTTTCAAGTTTTTTGCAGTTCCCAAATGTTCCTGGCAGTTTCCTGGAACTGACAACAACCAAAAAAAAATATCAGAGACCCAAATAGGTGAAATGTACATTGATTTAACATTTCTGTTCTTTACTTTCCCATCTCCTGCTAATTGCTTGTGAGGGAAATGTCACGGCATGGGACCTTCAAAAGCTTCTTCCTGCAGGGATGGTTTTGCTAAGAAACAGTTGGTTCTGTGCTTTTTGAGACCTGGCATTAATTAGGAGCCTGCTCCTTACAAGGAAATGGACTTGAGTTTGCTTTGTTCCTCACCTCAACAAGCTTTGGGGTCATAAAAGGTACTGCCAGATGAACTGCCTGAAACCTTGATGCTTTCTCTTCCTACTTAAACCCTTGCAAGGGAACTGCTGAAAATTAGCCCTAATTTAACATGGGAAGCCAGATGTAGCTTTGCCTTTCCTCTGTGTGACTTTTTTCTCCTCTTTTTCTTTTAGTAATTTTTTTCAATCCTCAATAAAAGGAGGTGTGATTTCTTACTAACTTATTCCTAATTTAAATAATTTTCCTTTGGAAGTGGTAGCTTTCTCCAAAAGTTTACAGCACCTCCAACTTTGTCTCTGCATTGTGTTTGAATGGAGCTGTGGGAAATACTGCCCATGTGGCTTAAAGTGCATTTATGATACTCTTGTGTAATAAACAGCTTGGCAGGTGGTTAGAGTTTCAAAGCTGGGCTCTCTAACCAAGGGCAGCAGATGCTGAGTTTCTTGGTAAGGCAGGTTTGGGTCTGATGATCTTGTTTTCCTTCTCCGAAATTTAAGGGCTTTGGTTCTGACACAGGAAGGACAGTCTGCCCATTTGGAATCATTTTTCTATGAACCTGCTTTTTTATTATGGCTTTAAAAGTAAAATGCAATCTTTTTGGTCAAATTATAACTAGTGCCAGGTGAAAATGTAACACTGGCAGCTAAAATGTTCCTAAGGTCACTGCAGGTGATGATTTGCCCTTGAACTCCCCAAAAGTTAGAAAAACAGTGTGTCTGGTTTCTCTGGCAAAATATGGATGGTAGTAGACATACGAAATTTGGTGTCAGGTAATAAAGATCCTCTTAGAAATTTTTATTTTCCTAACATATACATAATAAGAAGGTGGGAGTTGGTGTGACAAACTATTGCATGAGAAGCTGTGACTTTTTCCATTAAATGCAACATGGGCAATATTTTGAGAAACAGTAATGTAGAAGGAAGACCTGGAGAAAGTAGGCCACAAGTTGCTGTAGTGGCTTGGCTGATGATCTGCACTTAGCTCTGAAATCCCTGTGCCACAAAACACGATGAGAGCAGGAGAAGACAGATCCCAGGTGAAGCATCCTGAGCACCAAAAGACACCTTGAGAGAGGTTGTGGGACTGCAGAAGGGAATGACAGTGTGGAAAAGACACTCTTGTCTCAGTGCAAAGCCCAGGACAATGCTTTGTAGCTATAAAAGTATGCTCTTTAACACTTTTGTAGATTACGGGATTCTGCTGGGTGAGTCACTTTACTTCCCAAACTACCTTGGAATAATGGGAGTCACAACACTGGCGTCCTCTGAAGAGCATTGTGACTGACAGTGCTCCATCAGGAACAGATGTTCCTGCTTCCCATTGGCACTGCCAGTGTCATGGTCTGCACACCTTGATTTCAAGGGCAAAGCTTCCAGCTCTGTTTGTGAGATAAGCTGGAACGGCTGGATTTTAGCTGGACTTAGGTATTGTCCCTGCAGGATCCTACACAAATCCACTGAAATGTTTTGGCTGTGCCCAGAGGATCATGAGCACCTCTGCAGCCTCTTCCAGCCTCCCTTTGTTTCCTCCCCATGCAGTTTGGATCTGGGAGTCAGTCTGACTTGATAGACTAACTCATAATATTTTCCTTTGCTGTCTTCTTCCAGGAGCAGGAACTGACGCCAACGTGTCCTTGATCCTGTTTGGGGAGTATGGGGACAGCGGGACCCTGGCTCTGAAGGAATCCAACAAGTCTAACAAGTTTGAGAGGAACCAGATGGATGAATTCAGCTTCTCAGACATGCTGAGCCTGGGAGACCTCTGCAAAGTGCGGGTCTGGCACGACAACAAAGGTCAGGGCAGTGACTTTGTGGGGTGGGAGAGGTCAGGACAACATTTTCACTTGAGGAAAGACACCCTGCTCCAGGGACACAAGGCAGCCTGAGGGCACTACTCCCAGCTCTGCTGCAGGCTAGGTGGATTACCTGGATTTTACAGGGATCCTGGGTCCCAGCTCGCCTTTCTAGGCATACCTCCTTCATGCAGGTGTAGTATCTGCTCTAATGGGTCTCCAGCTTCAGTCTGAGCTCACAGCCACCACTGCAGCACAGGGATAGCTCCTCCAGAGCAAAGCCAACCAGCCTGCTGTCCCAACACATGGACTCTGTTCATGCCATACCTTTCACACAGGCCAGCGTGGCACTTCCAGAGCAATTTAATGCCATTGCCCTGACACTGACACATGGGGTAATGCAGTCTGGCATAACACAGTCAGCTTTAGAAGACAGAAATAAGGATCTGTGTCTGCCTTTATTAAGATCACTACATCAGCCATGAGTGTGCAGTGCCCTGCTGAGAGAGATTCTGATATTTCCCTGCTGGTGGACACCCTGACTGGTGTCAAACAGCAGAGCAGCACTGAGTGTTACTGTCACAGTCATTTGTGTTGTCGTTCAGGCACCAGCAGTATCTTGTAAAAAATGCATCATTGACACTACCGTGGTGACATCCCATCCCATTTCACCTTCATGTGAAAGAGATTATATTGCATTAGCAATGGCTTGCTCTCTGACAGCCAGCCCTTGTTGCTCCAGCCCAAAGAGGAAGCTCAACAGCTCCCACAGGCTGACCTGAGTCACTCTTAACAAGCTTATTTGGGCAGTAATATTTATCAAAATCTAAGGAGGAATGGCATCAGGACTGCTCAGTCATTACCTGCTTGTACTGAGGCAGTGGGTTATGGCGGAGATGGGGTTTTATGTCAGTATGGATGTGTCCTGGCCATCATCCTCTTGACTAATCAAGGCAGATGGGAAAGGCTCTGTCTTATACAGTATTAATTTTAAAAATGTTACCTCTGAATCAAACTTTCCCACTGGAAGTTTACCTCTTTATTTTTATTAAAAAAAAAAAAAGAGAGAGAGAGAGAGAGAAAGAAAAGAAATCTTATTGTAGCTTCTGTCTGCTGTGAAATATGGGAAATACAACCATCCACCTAACATGAATTGTTTATTTCCAGACACTCCAAGCTTTGAGCTTGGATTTATCACTCCCACAACACAGAGCAATTTAGTTGATTAAACTCTGTAATATCATGTTTTATAGCTGGTGCTGAATGCAGTAAGGGAGTTGCTTTCAACTGATTACTTTGCCAAAACACTTATTCCTTGGATCTGCAGTTTACATGCAGTTATGGAAAAGACTATTGAAACACTCATGACAGTTTTGGGTTAGCAAACAGGCATCTCTGCAGTTGTAAGGTTGGTTCAGATGTCCTCCTAATAGCAGCAGGAAGTCAACTTGAACTTGTAGATTTGCTTTCAAATATATTACCAGCTAAAATACATATAAAAGAACATTTTCCTTGAGAGGCATCATGGCTCCCTGGTGACTGGCCATGCTGACAGAATGAAATACACCCACCAGAGCTGAGCCGGTCCTTAGGGCTCAGGAACACAAACAGCCTGGGATGTAGGAAGATGAGAACTGGGTCAGACTGAGGGTCTGTGGAGCCCAGCAGTTCTTTCCAACAGCAGCATCTCTGGGTGCCTCAGGAAGAGGAGGAACTGAGCACACAAGTGTAGTCCTTCCACAATCCCCTGCATCTTGCTATGCATCACTCAGAACATCTGAAGTGGGTTTCATTTTTGTCTACTAAGTACCTTTCAGTGAGCTCGCTCATTCAGGTTCTTTCCCAGGCTCATCAGGAGACATTTAGCACCTACACATGGCGATGAGTGCCATGGGTCTGTTCCTTGTTGTGTAACAAGTGAATCCTGTTAGTTCAGGTGGTTTTCTTGCCTTTTCCTTCTTGCACAAGTGGTTCACCTTCTCTGTGCCACTGATGATGCTGTTGATAGAGGTTGGGCAGTCAACCCTTTGCAGCTGGGCTGTGGTAGTTTCTAGCTGTGTGCTGTTGGTTAGTGGCAAAGGGAAGGAACAGAGTTTAGCCTTAGGCTAAGCAGCAGATAGGCTCCATTGGATTAAATTTGCTGTGGGCTAAGAACATGTACCCAGATAGCTGCCACAAGTCATCTAAAATAGTAATCTATGTGTCCAGAACCTGAAATATGTATTTAAATACATACTTGAACCTCTCATTCTCTTTCCTTATTTCCTCATAACACTCGTTTCCACTTGTAGATACTAGTTTGTACCAGATGTGGCTGACTGCAGGGTTAATTTAAGCCTTGGACAAACAACACACTCAGGTTTTGTTCAGCAAAAATGTTCAGCTCTTTTCCTGCAGAAAGAAGGAAAACTGTAGTTTAAGTCATAACATATGTTGTCTACGTTGTTCTTGCATTAGTCATGTGAAAGGCATATCCTATCCAAAACTTCACACAATGCAGCATGACAGTTTGTTGGGTGGGCAGGGTATTTATTACTGCTGGGATCCCAGGATATAGCTATCCTTTGAATACATGCCTGCTCTCTATACATAATTTAAACAAATTGGCTGCAGCACTGCTTAGAAGTTCCAGCCTCTATTTTTTGGAAGGAGTAGTGGGGTCAGGAGTCAAGGGTATATTTTTTGTCAGATGCATGGGGGATTCTGGGTAGTAAATAAAAATGTATTGTACTTACCATTAATTTGAGGCATCGGAAGTTGAGAATTCTTTCTGTAGGATTTTTTTTGGTTTTTTGGACTAAGTGGTTGTCTGCCAATGGCCTGTGGAAGGTTGGGCCTCACACTGGCCTGCCCCATTTCTCTTTGAATATAGAATATATGGAACATGGCTGATGTTCTTTTTTCTATCTTCTAAATAATCAGTCTCAATCATAGAATTATAGAATGGTTTGGGTTGGATGCGACCTTAAAGCCAATCTTGTTCCAACCCTTGAAACCTTTCACTAGCCCAGGTTGCTCCAAGTCCCATCCAACCTGGCCTTGGACAATTCCAGGATTAGGGCAGCCACAGCTTGCCTGGGAAATCTGTGCCAGGGCCTCCCCACCCTCACAGAAAAGAATTTCTTCCCAATATCCCACCTATCCCTGCCCTCTGGTAGTTTGAAGCCATTCCACCTTGTCCTG
>JAOXXN010000364.1:1824984-1880670 GCA_026770055.1 Myrmophylax atrothorax
TCCACCACATCTTGATCCAACCCCACTGTGATCACCAGCCCAGGGCACTCCGTGCCCTGGGCTGGTGATCACAGTGGAGTTGGATCAAGGGTTGCACTTCATGATCTATGATTCTGTGATTCTACATTGTTTGCTCCTCTTGCTGTTCTCATGGAAATTCTCCTTGGAATTTTCCACCTTTGTTCTCTGCACATGCCTCACTTGGATTTGGGTTTGGTTTGGTTTGCACATCCCATCCCTGGAAGTGTCCAAGGCCAGGCTGGACAGAGCTTGGAATAGTGAGAGGTGTCCCTGCCCATGGCAGGGGTTGGAACCAGCTGGTCTTTAAGGTCACTTCCAACCCAAAGCAGTGTGGGATTGTGTTTGCTCCTTCTCCTGGATGTACCTGAGATCTCCTCTCTTTTCCCAGACACCGTGGACTCCATAACTCCGGATAAAGTCCGGGGGCTGCGGGACATGCTGAACAGCAGCGCCATGGACATCATGTACTACACGAGCCCTCTCTACAGAGATGAGGTGAGTGTGCACAGCCTGGCTTTGGGGAGCTTACTGGGGGCTAAAACAAACTGGATTTGGGAATGTCAGCAGAGTTTCCTGCTGAGAAACCCTCCATGGGGAGTGGGAACACCTTGTAGGTCATGGTCATCCACGGGGTCAAATGTAGAGTTTTAAAAATGGTGGGAGCAGAAAAGCAACAAAAAAGTGCAAGTGTCATTTCTTTAGAGGAGGAATATCTGTCTAAAATGGTTCTGTATCCACAGCTTAGAAATGGGAAGGAGTTTAACTCTGTGTTGTCATTAATTTCTGCATATTTAGGGCAATGGGAGTCCACAGAGCTGAGAGTCTTCTTACCCCTCACAAAATCCATGGACATTTGGCATTGCTTTTTTGCCAGCTGGGATGGCAGCACTGCCCAAGCCAGTTTGAATCATTTGTGTGCACTTGGCCTTGAAGGGAAAGCAAAAAGATCCTCAGTTTGTTAGGGGACTGTTTATTTTTTTATTTCCCCAGTTTATTCTGGATGTGTCCTTCAGTTTGAGTTAAGTGACCCCGTGAATCAGAGGGGAAAAGCCTTCAAGAGATAATAGCAGCCTGTAACAGTGATAACTTAACTAAATAACAGTGATAAGGCTTGACTAAATGGCAATAAAATATAAGAAATAAATAAATGGAGTGGCCTGTAAAACATGCACAACATCCCCCTTGTGTATCAAACTTGCTGGAAAATCCCTGAGGGGCTGTTTTAGGATTAAGTTCTGTAGGAATTGTAGTTTTTTTCTGTATTGGCTCCATTATGTGGGGTGCAATCTTTTGGCAACCTTGGTGCTCTTAGACAGGGGCAAGGTGAGATTTCAAAGCTTACATGGGGATTTGTTGCTACTTTTTAGTAAAATTGGGTGTATTTAAGTCCTTTGGTCTGGCAGCATCATTTTAAAACCAAAAGCAGTGCCTCTGCTCCTGCCCAGTAATGCAGAATTCATTGAGCAGGGTTCTCCACTGTCTCAGGTATCTCTGTCTGTTATAACTGAGGCCACCACGAGCTTTTGTGGCAAGCAATGAAACTTTCTCTGGCAGCTTTAAAATAGCTATTTTTAAACTGCATTAGAGGCTTGGCATGTCTGTGGACACCTTATGGGAAAGGGATTAGTGAGTGAAGGCCAGGTGTGCTGGCCAGGAATGCATGAAACATTTAATTCATTGCTCAGAACTGCAGTTTTACAGGTTTCTCAGCATCCCTCAGGACTGAGAATTGACAAATAAAATGAGTGTGCTGTGGCTGTGCTTAGATCTGGTTACAAAATACTGAGTTGTATTTTTTATTAAATCAAGTGAATTTTCTTGAAATGTTTGCAGGTTACTCTTCCCTATCCCACTTTGTTTTCTCTGATTTAACTTTGCAGGGTTTATTTAACACAATAGTATCAAATGGAACATTCTTCTGAAAAATGTTGGGGGTTTTCCCAATGGATGGAGTTGTTTTGTGGCACTTTGCTCTGAGTGCTCCTTCCAGCTCAGAAATGAGCCTTAATTTCAAGTGTTCACATGGGCACACATTGCTCAGAATTAACGTACCTGCTCAGCACTTTGTTACACTGATGTGATTCTTTTGTGGCCCTTCTAGTGCTTTCCATCCAGAAACCTGCAAGTACCTCGAAAGGAGTTTATTAAACTTGGCTTTGCCTCTGGGAAATAAATTGGGCAATGGGATAAACTCAGCCTGGAGAAGAGTAAAGCTGCTGTTCACCTCGTGGCACTCAGCAGTCATCGAATCCCAGAATGGTTTGAGTTGGAAGGGACCTTAAAGATCATCCATTCCCACCCCTGCCATGGGCAGGGACACCTCCCACCAGCCCAGGCTGCTCCAAGTCCTGTCCAGCCTGGCCTGGGACACTCGCAGGGATGGGGCAGCCACAGTTTCTCTGCCCAACCCGTGCCAGGGCCTGCCCAACCTGTGCCAGGGCCTGCCCACCCTCCCAGCCATGAATTCCTTCCCAATATCCCACCTAACCCTGCCCTCTGGCAGTGGGAAGCCATTCCCCTTGTCCTGTCACTTCATCCCTTGTCCCAAGTCCCTCTCCAGCTCTCCTGGAGCCCCTTTAGGCACTGGCAGGGGCTCTCAGGTGTCCCTGGAGCCTTCTCTTCTCCAGGTGAGCCCACCCCAGCTCTCCCAGCCTGGCTCCATTGTGGAGGGGATCCAGCCCTTGGAGCAGCTCTGTAACCTCCTCAGGAATCTCTCTAACATGTCCTTCTGATGTTTGGGACTAATGACAGCATCCCATTAGGTGCTTTGACAATTTATGGGCTAGTTAGAGGGAATACTAACCATCACAAGGCTTTTTTTTCTTTCAGTCATCTCCTGGTCCTATCAAGAAGTCAACAATTTGCCCATGTTTCAGAATAAAATACATTTAAATGCCTTGCCCAATGTGGCTACTTTGCCATGCACTGCAAGTCATAACCTGTCTCTGTCAGTGAAGTCTTGCTGCAGTGGGTTAGCTCCCAGTTCTCAACCCACTTTTGTTTATCCTTTCAGTGCAATTTCACTACAGTGGGGTGTTCAAGTTGAAGAGAGAGTAATTGCCATGGCAAAGACTGTCAGGAGGTCTTTAAATTGCAAACACTGTGTTTGCATCCTCTGGAAAAGCATGTCAGTTTTATGGCCCCAATTTAATGCTTTTAAATGCTATTTTACCCACAAAAAACTGCTGAATTGCATCTCTGCATGAGACATAAAGGAGGAATGAAGCCCCCATCTAATTTCTCTAACTTCGGTAAAAGTGACTGGGGAGGAAGTCATTACTCGTTTGCAAACAGTCAGTTTAAAGACTTCACAACTGCAATTTCAAGGAACTTATTCCTGATTTTTTTAGAGCTCACCAGTGAGATTCCGGTAACAGCAAAGCACTGTGGATGAAATCTAGTTTTAATTTTGCTCCATGTCTTTTTATCTTGCCCCTGTTTACTTTGAGATACTGGTGTTCGACCTAATATATTTAGACTCCCTGAGCAAATTTAATCGCTTCCAGACTCGCCATCTCCCGATCTCAGAAAGGCACTATGTATTTTCTCATATCTCAGTTCATTTACTTCTACATTTATGCAAGATCAGTATCTGTAGGTCTGCAGAAATGTTGGCTTTCTAAATATAGGCCTCATTTTTTTCTCAGCTATAGGGACTAAAGCACCATTCTGGAAGAATGGCTTAAAGTTTCTCAGTACCTCAGTGACCAAATTATGTACCTAGAAAAAGCCTGGGTTTGCCCCGTCCCTTTTTCTTTTTAATTTTTGTTGCCTTTTTCTCCATGAAACAAGGAGTTATGGGAAATCTGGACTTAGCTTCCTCATCTGCCTGAGTAGATTTGAGCCCAGGTGATAAGCAGTCTGTCTAAAGTCATTAATTTCAGATTCTTGATTATCTCAGTCACCGTCAACCAAGGAGAGCCAGGAAGAGTCTAATTATAGATGAACTAGACTTTTCTGTGTTACTGTAGGAGCAAAGACAGGTGTAAATAACAAGGTTTTTAAAACCCAAATTCTTCTTTTACTCAATAGAGCCCTTCTCTCATTTACACCAACTGCTACGACATTGTTAAATTGAGTTTTAAATAGCTGAACTGCCCCAGTGACTCCTTCTGGGAGGCTCTTCCACTGGAGAAAGTATCTTATGACCCTTCTTGACCTGAGCTCAAGTCAAACCCATTTGTATATCCTTGGTTTTCCTTTTCTTTCCCTGAAGGAACTACCATTTTAAGGAACAGTATCTTGCCTCAGATGTTAAATAGCTGGGGCCTTGAACTCACAGCACACAACTTTTCCAGAGATATGTTCCTGCAATTCATGGATATGATTCCAAGCCTTTTGGGCACTTGTAGGCCATAAATTATTTTTTAAAAACCCCAAACACCTAAAGAACTGTCTTTTTTAGCCTTTTGTAAGGATTTACTCAGCTATCGCACTTGAGAAGGGCTTTTCTAAGCCCACTTCCTGGCTCTTGACTGTCACCTCATAAACTCTGTTGATCCTTGGGGCAGATTTGTTGAATAGTTTCTGCTTTAAATAAAAAGTGAGAGGAAGAGAAATAGATGTGTTAAACTGCCCAAGGAAAGGAGAGTCCATCATCCTCCCAGTTTTGCTGGTGGTTCAGTACAGAGGACAATGCCAACCTTTCTGCATGGATTGAACTAAAAAAACTTAAGACACAAATGAGCAAGCAAACTGCACCATGCCAGCCGCTGTGCCATGGCTGATTAGTCCTTCAAATTGCTGAAATGTGGTCTCAGCACCTAAGAAAATCCCAGCACTGACCCACATACACGCCTTACACCTTCCTCTCTCTTCAGTGTCAGGTTTTTTTCTTACACTGAACGGGGTCATTACAAAGATAAGGATTTCCCCCCTGTGAGGTGGGTGAGGCCCTGGACAGGTTGACCAGAGAAGCTGTGGCTGCCCCATCCCTGGAAGTGTCCAAGGCCAGGGTGGATGGGGCTTGGAGCAACCTGGTCTAGTGGAAGATGTCCCTGCCCATGGCTGATGGGAGTTAAGCTCAGTTTCAACCAAACCATTCTGTGATTCTATGAAAGATTTGCTACAGGCATTACAGCTTAAGCAGAAGACACTGCAAAGGTGTCACAGTGCAGAGCTGAGAAAGTAGGAAACTTTTTTTTTAAAAAAAAGATGTATTGAATTAAAATAGCAGACTTGGAGAGAAGTCTAAGAATTGTTTACCTTGTGCATTCATTCATTTCTTTCCAATCTCCTGAATAGCAGAACCTTTTACTACAAGATAGAAAGAGCCCAAAAGGCCAGATGTAGCTGTAGAATTATCCGTTTTGTAAAAGCTCTTTTCTACAAACCTCCTTTGCTCCTATTGGGAATAAATTATCCTGCACTCTCGTTAAATGTTTCTCTTTTTTGCATCAAGTATTCCTCAATAAAACACAACATTTGTTTCAATCACAAGAATATAATCTGAGAAACTGTTCTATCTTCACTCAGACCTGCTAAGTGCTTTTGCACAGGCATAGTTCATCTTCAAGATGCACTGGAGAGGATTTCTGAGGGTAATTTATGGGTGATTTTGACCTGAGTCAAATCTTGGACTGAACAAGTTGCATAGACAACAGAGGAGAGGGAGGCAGGGGACCCATTTTCTAAAACTGTCCCAAGTGTTAATCTTTTGCTTTGTCAAAGGTTGTGAGAGATTTTGCATTGCCTGTCTGCTCTGATGAGAAATGCTGTGGTGTGAACTAACATGATCCTAAAGAAGAGATATACAAAATGAATCTATTTTTATTCTACCACTGGCTTGCTGAATGACCTTGCGTAAATCACATCCCTGTACCTCATTTTCAATTATGTAAATTAGGGATAAAAATTATTCACCTTCTTAAAAGTGTTTTGAGATGTACTGAGGCACAGCTAGATGCTATGATTTTAACACCTCACAATTAACGCTCCGTATCCAGTGATTTGATGCTGCTATCAAAACTCCCACCACTTTCTGGGTGATGTATCACTAGGTGGGGTTTAGGGATGGATGGTCACTTAACCAGGCAGGGGATAAATAATTTCAGAGGATGCAAGGCTGGTGTGCTGTCTTGTAATGGTCATTACTTCATATTTCAGAAAACGTGAAAATTTAAAAAAAATAAAAGGCAATTAAGGGGCTGAGCAATGCTGGTTGATGGTTGTGAATGTCTCAGCAGCAGCAATTCTTCTCTGGCCCCTGAGCACTCAATGTCCCAAGCAGGAGGGATTTTTTACTCCCATGGAAACATAAGCACTGGTAATGACTACTATTATCCTTGATCAGACATCAAGTGCTTCCAAAACCAAATCAAAAAAGATCTGCTACAGATAGATAAAGGATAGAGAGGATAGTCAATGAATATGTCTGCAAGGAGTGGACACTTCCATGGGCATGTGTGTATCCAAGGTTGGATGTGGTTCTGCCAGCAAATTTGAACCTCCTAGCTCTTTTTTTTGGAGGGAATAGAGACTATTCACTAAAGCAAGGTCAGGAACCAGGTGCCTGGTGAGCAGTGAACCCACCAAACTCATTTCGTTCTCTTTTCCCCCTCCATCCTCCCACGTTTCTACAGAAGTCAAAATAGCTTAATATTTTAGGGGTGAATATAGGCAAGTGGTGGCTGCTCCCAAGAGGGCCAAAGGAAACTTGTGGTGCTGCAGTTTGGGCTTTCAGTGGAATGGAGCAGTAACGTCATTATCTGTGTTTCATCTACCGCTTCCGAAGTCAGGCTCAAATGTGCTAATCACTGCAGAAATGCATGACAAGGAGCTTACAATCCAACCTGCCCAAGGTCAGGATTTCTACACCACCTGGGAAAAAAGCAAAATGGCCCTGTGGGAACTTTTCAGATGAACACAAAGGTCAGCATCACCCAGTGGCCAGCCTGAACCCCTTTGGGAAGGAGGATAAATGGGACAAATAACTGCTCTTTTGGATAAGGACATTTGGGAAAGAGAATGCGTTTCACTACATCACACTAAATTATACAGAGTCAAGCAAGTAAAGTGATTCCTTTTTCCCCCAAAGCTCTTCTCTTCCTCTAATTACATTTGAAATGTTTTGCATGCTATTGAAAATGTCACTTCCAGCTGCAGACCATTAAGGAGCCTACGTGGCACTGCCACGGGTTTTATTAGGGCAGGTTTGCTGCTGCAGATTTCAATGACTGCAAACACAGGCCTGGAGTGAAATACCTTTTGTTACAAATGTTGAACACTTGTTTTGGTGATAGGGGACTTTTCACAAAGGCACAGTGCTCACCAAATTATTGTAAAGACCAAGACTTGCATAATGGAGCATGAACTGCTCAAATACATGCCATTTCTTCCCTTCTGCCTCAAAACACTAAGGGAAACAAATGTAGTGGTTCTGGTTTGCACTGGAGTCACTGCAGAAAAGTGCTCTCCATGGAGTTTGTGCAGCTGGCTTTTTTTTTCCTGAGCCCTTGTTCTCCTGGTACTGTTGCTTGAGATGCCAAAGGGATACAAACAGGTCTACTCTGGTTTTTCTGCAAGCACCCGAAGCTAAGTGATGGAGCAGCTCTGGCTTTCACAGAGGAGCAGGATCCCCACCTTCCAACAGTATCCAGGGGAAAGGCAGATGAGGCATCACTGCAGGGATCCACCAGTTTCTCCTGTGTGGCCAGGCTGTGTGAGCAGTGGTCAAGACTTGGGAAGGTCCTTTCACCTTGCTATACTCACACCACTTTTCTGACTCCTCTTTCTCACTCCTTCACTGACACTGCTCCATAAACCAGCTTGGGCTGAGGATTTGATGCCTCTAGGTTTACATCCATAAGGGATGTAGTTTCCTCTCCTATTATTGCTTTGGTGCTGAAATGTCTCTGAGCCCCTTGCTCTGCAGAAGTCACACGGGAACAGAAAGTGTAAACAGGGTAATACCCTGAAACCAGGATTTCATGACCTGAAGAGTGGTTCTGCAAACATGATTTGTTCTCTTTCCACTGATGTGATCCACAGCACACAGAGCCAGTCCAGCAGAGGAAAAGTCTCACATTTAGACTTGAAGCATCACTGCCTTTGCAGTTTTTTTCCAGATCAATGCAAAAAGAAATTTAATATATCTTTTCCCAGCCTGAAACAAGAGAAAAACAATACCTTTTCTGGTAAAGCAGAGTAGTTTCTTCAGACACAAAGAAAACCTTCCATTTCCATATCAGCTTTTAAATGGTGTTTAGTTCTGTGGCAATGAAACCTTTGACGTGACACCTGGCACCATGAGACATGGATAGGGTGGAAAGATGTGCTTCTCTGGAGACATCCATTACAGCTTTCACCTGGGGTTAACCATTTCTCTTGAGAAATGTAAAGTAATATGAGGTATTCTTCTACAGCTTCCAGGTCTCCTAATATAATTTAAGTTGCTAACGATTAGGAATGAAAATGAGAAAAAAAAAGCAAATTCTAGTGAGAGGGAAGAGAATATTTTTCTTTAAAGCAGCCAGGGAGTCTTCTGGGTCAGCTGCATCACTTTTCTAAGAGTGCCTATCCAGGTCCTTGATTGAAGGGCTGGAAGGGACAGGCTGTAGGTATTTGCTTTTCATTTTCAATCCATGACAGAGCCCAGCACTTGCTCTTTGAATAGCCCAGAGCTGATAAAAGGATCTTTGTGGGGAGGTGCAGGAAAAGCTGCACTTTGTGGTTGCTTTGCCCTCAACTTCAACATCTGCTGGAAGTCACCACTGGGGTACTTCTCCCTCTGATAAAAGAACAGGATTTTGTTGCAGCTCTTCTGGTGAGTGGCTTCTGGGACCAGGCTGCAGAAAAGGGAGAAGGGAATGTGCATCCCACCCAGTCTCTTTTCTGGGAATGCTGCTTAGCACTGATCCTGACCCCATCATCCTGTTCACTCCTGGCAACAGGGCTGAGATCACCAATTTATTCTGCCCTGGTCTGCAGCCATGGATGTCTCTCCCTGGAGAAGGATGGGATGTTTTCTTTCTTTCATGCTGTACTTCATCACAAACTCTTTGATGGAAGTGGAGTAGCCTCCTGAATATGCTGTAGAGATGTTCATTGAACTTAAATGGAAGTGAGCCTACCAAAAGATCAACAGCTGAAAATGAAAACATGTTTAGAATAAATTTCCAAAGAGCAAGTTCCGTTAGCTAAAGCACAGTGGGAGCCCTGGAGAACGTGACAGGGTTATAGAATCCCAGAATGGTTTGGATTGTAAGGGATCTTAAAAAACAATCTTGTTCCACTCTCCTGCCTTAGGCAGGGACACCTTCCCCTAGATCAGGTTGCTCTAACCTGACCTTGAACACTTCCAGGCATGGGGCAGCCTCAGCTTCTCTGGGCAACCTGTGAAATGAAAGAAAATGGAACCAAACTCTTCCCACCAGTGTCCAGTGACAGGACAAGAATCAGTCGGCTCAAGGTGAAATACAGGAAAATCCATTCAAAAATAAGTAAAAACTTTTTTTCTCTGCACAGTAAACCAAAGTCTGGCACAGGCCACCCAGAGAGGTTGTGGAAACTTCATTGGGGGTATTAAAAAAATGGCCAGAGCCCTGATGAACCTGCTTTAGCTGAGCTTGCTCTAAGCAGGGGGTTGGACCAGATGTGCTACAGATGACCTTTCCAACCACAATAATTCTTCAGTTCTGTGCCCCTGAAATTTAAGGAGCAAGTGGTGTTGTTGGTTGAAGTCTGTGCTTTGTAGTGCACAATTTCCTAGCTTGAAGAAGGTTCATTAAGCCCAAACATAAAACAGCAGTGGCAGTGAGGCTGGTAGAGAATTGCCAACACTTGTTGTGGGGGGCTCACAGTCCACAGCAAAAGGGTGACTTGTTGACATAATTCAAAAAGGGGCCATCATTTTCTTCTCAAGGGTAATGAGGATTAATACTTCCAGACTAATAAAGTAGGTACATGGCAGTGAGTTCCTGGAAAAGCAAGAACTCTTTAATGGCTCTGGGATGTACGTAATAAGTCAGCAGAGGTGTCTCATCATGAACATAACCTTTCTTTGTCTGACTAATAACATGACTTGTAAGTAGAACTGTCAGAACCTCTGGTCTCCACGAAACTCAAAAGGGGCTTCTTAGATTTCAACAAAGAAATCAGGAAAGTGTTCTCAAATGCTGTTTTCTTCATTTCCAAGTTGCTTTTCCATTGGGGAAAGCCAAACCAGACAAACTGAAGTAGCAAACTAAAAGGATGCCATGACTCCTCAGAAAGATCCAAGGTAAAAGTTAAGAGATTTGGTAGTCCCTGCTTGAACATCCATCACTTTAGTGCATCCTGTGTGCATGTCCAGTCCCAGCACTGGGGAATTCACCCTGGTTGCTTGGCAAAGAAGGGCAATTTCCTTGCATGTGGTAGCTGGCAAGGTCAAAGGAGCAAGCTGTACTTTGCATTCTGATCTTCAAATCCAAATATGAAGGATTTGGAGGCAATACAGGCCACAGAGAAAGATATTAAACCCTACTCACACTCCCAAAACATGACTACACAGGCACTGCTATGTCTTCACTGATAGCTACAGAAGTGTTTGCAGTAGGGGTGGGGGTAAGTTAGCTGTAAGGTGGGGGTTAGAAAATGTGACCATCTTTCCTTTTGCCTTAAGTCTTCATTTTTCCCTTAAAATAGTTAGAAAATTCAGCAGCACTTTCTGTGACAGAAGGTGCTCTGTTAACTTTTGCCCTCACAAACCTCTGATTTCCAGGAGTTTTCATGCTTTGGGCTCTGACAGAGTCCCCTGGTTTCCCTGGGACTTTGTAAGGTTTTATTATCCCTGATCCACAGCAGTGCTTCTTCAGGGTATGGCCCCTATGTAGACATGTGTCAGACCAGCCCTGCCTCTCCCTGCTCCCTGCAGCTGCTGTGGATACTGTAGAAGCCACATCTCATGCAGAATGCTGGGCAAGGACAGGAGTTGATCCCTAGCCCAGAGAGTTTGAATCCCAACTTTTCCAGGGCCATTCTCCAACACCTTTATGTCTGATCAAAAGCCAGCCAGCAAGTCCTTCAAAAAATGGCCTGACTCTAGAAGGGGGATCAGGTGATGGTCTTGTGTCAGTTGGGTTTGGTATCAAAACAACATCGTGTTCACTGATGACATTATCTAAATAAAATACCCATTAGCAGCATCCAGCTCTGGGCTTACAGCATGGGAAAGACACGGACCTCTTGGTGCAAGTCCAGAGGAGGCCATGTAGATGCTCCAAGGGCTTGAGTCCCTCTGCTCTGGAGCCAGGCTGGGAGAGCTGGGGGTGTTCACCTGGAGAGGAGAAGGCTCCAGGGAGACCTGAGAGCCCCTGCCAGTGCCTAAAGGGGCTCCTGGAGAGCTGGAGAGGGACATGGGACAAGGGCCTGGAAAACATTCCATGATTATCATTTCTATCACCAAGATGGTGCTAGCAAGGAAAGGTACCTCACCTCCTCACCCAACTATATAACCAAATCTGTTTTATTTTGTTGTTTCACTAGGAATTGCACCAGGTTGGCACTTGGAATACATTGATGTGATGGACTCTGCCATGGACAAGACATTTCGCTTCCAGTGTGATCGCTGGCTGGCTAAAGGTGAAGATGATGGGCAGCTCATAAGGGAACTGGCTTGTGCCAATAATGACATCCTGGAGCTGAAGGAACGGACTGGTGAGTTTGGAGTTCTCTTTTGTCATTTGCTGAGGGACCTCAGAGGCCATAGGACCACATCTCCTGCAAGTTGCTTCACTAAGAGTTTCCACACGGGTTTTAAGGGTTGGACTATTTCATATACTCTTTACTTCAAAAGTGCTGTGAAAAGAAAGAAACAAATCAGGATTTATGAGGGAAAAATGATCACATTGTGGCTTGAAACCTAAAAGTGTCCCATCTGCAGTGGTTCAACCCAGCAATAAGCCATAAGAACACATGGGTTTGATCTCATTAGAAGTAATGTGCTTGAGTCTTTGAGGTGGAAAATAAGATCAATCCTTAAAGCTTTGTAAGTAATATTGCTCCAGCTTCCTCCTTAATGCATTATGAGCAACTGGCTCAAGTATCCCAGATGAACATGACAGCTGAGCTTAACTGCCCATGGCCCTGGGTCTGCTCTGGGTGTCCCACTGGGTCCAAGGTAATTATACTGGTGTCAGATGCGGTGAGTGAGTCAGCCAACAAGAGTTATTTAACCACACTTGATGATATGTAAGGTGCATCTCAAGAACTCCAGCACCAGTGTTCTGCTTCAGGAAAGTCCTGGAGAGTCAATAATCACATCACTTTACTGTGAATTCATTCTGCCACTGCAAAAAACCAGCCTTGTGATGGCCCTTTTGGGTACTTACGAGCCATCACAGTACCTGAGCACATCCTGATGGGTACATGGGTACCCTCACTCTGTTAGGAACAATGGCACAAAAAGAAAAAAAAAATAAAGAAAGAGGATTTGGACAGTGCTTAAAAGGGAGTGCTTAGCACAGCAGGGAGCTGAACACAGCTTGTCCAAGAGGGACTTTGATGATCCTTGTGGGTCTCTTCCAACTCAGGATATTCTGTGATTCTAAGAATAACTCCATCTATTCTTGCTACCCAATTGAGCAGGACTCACGTTTTTCATGTGCTCTATCCCAAAGCACTTAGAAGTCAAAAGTCCCACATATTTCAGTGTGTTTCTATCCTTACTTTACAAGAGCTTTCTTGTGTGCTGTGATAAATATTAGGAAAGGAGATTTTAGGCAAAGTGACAGCCAAATGAAGAGATCTTGCTGACCATCTGCTCCTCCTTTTCTATTTAACGTGTGTGTTAATTATGCTCTAAAGCCTATGAGATTGTCACAGTAACAAGCGACAGAGAGGATGCAGATACAAAGGAAAACATCTGGATCATCTTAGAAGGAAAGATGGGCCGCTCAAAGGAATTCCTTATGGAAAACTCCTCCAAGAAAAGGAGATTTGAAAGGTAGTAAACAGAATGGTGGGCTAGGGGAACTCCCCACAGGTTGTGTGTCCTCCACAAATGCCATCTCTTCTCCAGGATGGCTTAGAGAGCTGTGTTTGTGCCATGCTCCACCTGGCACATGGCTTCTCACCTGGATTAAAAGGAACATAAAAAATTACTTTCTTATGGGCAGCCACAGAGTAGGTTTTAAAATTTTAAGAAAAAGGCATTTGGCAAAAGGAAATACAGATGTTGTATGTGTGTGTGTGTCTCCCTTTGTATCATGCAAAGGGATTTCTGGCAAGCCCCCAGGGAGGCTTTGTGTGTGGTTTTGAGCTGGGAGGAGCAGAAAGAAGCTGGGGGTAGTTTTAATTCCTTTTGTAGCATCTCACTGGCAGTAGGAATCAGAGAGAAAGTAATAATAGTTGGAGGCTAAATGTTGTCATAGCTGCTCAGATTTGACTTCCCAGATGAACCTGGAGGGTGAGGCTGCGAGATCACTGTCGCATGAGGAGAGCCAGGAATCAGCCTCTCACGCAGACAAGCTGGAGGCACATCCATGTTACATGGGGCGTATTCGTTCTCCCACGTGGGGTCAAAGTGCTCCAAGTGTGAGATGGGTTTTTCTGCTTTGTTTAAGGACACAGAGCGCCCTTAGGACGTGGGAACCTCATCAGAGTCCCGGGCACTGCTGATGTTCTGCTGCTTTGCAAGGAGGAAGGGTTTTTCTAGTAAAGGACGGTGAAATGGCAGCTGATGTGGAATGTAGTATGAATGTCTGAGGTATCATGTGAAATAGGAAAGGTCAGGAGGAAGCTGGCAGTGTCTACAGAGGAGTTAGACACTCCACTCCAAAGCATTAGTTACAGTCTATCCTTGGAGCAAGGTTGGAAGAAAGACCAATCCAAGGAAATAAACCTGACAGATACTCGGGGGACATGACAGGGATCCAGAAAAGAGTTTGATAGAGACCTGTCATCCCTGCCCATTTCCGAGGTTTGGAACTAGATTATCTTTAAGGTCCTTTCCAAAACAAACTAAACCCTTCTGACATTCTATGATTCTATTGCTTCCCTAAATTACTTCCAATCTGAATTTCAGGAAGGGTGGCTGAACTAGCAAATTTAAAACAGCTATGGTGGGTAGATGTGTAGCAGATACAATATCTGTCAAGAATGAATGAATGAATAAGTGCTGGAGGGAAAATTAGTCATTCTTTAGCTTTATCTATAATGAGGCAAATTGATTCTGTATGTGGAACAGCTCAAGTTTATCCTGGGAAGTCCTAGTGGCAACAATTTAAAGTGTCACCCCTAATCAGGGAAAATACTAAATTTAAATACGGAAATTATACTTTGTGTTGAATGATTGTAGGTTAAATCAAATGACTGTAAATGAAGGCTTATCCTCTATCTCCTATAGCTATGTGCAAATTACTTAATGTCCATATGAGACAAGTCACTGGCAGCCTTCAGGATACTGAAACTGCTCCCTGTTTCCTGTAGGGGAGCAACAGACACATTTCAGTTTTCTTCAAAGAATGTGGGTGACATTGCAGCCATCTGTGTTGGTCACTGCCCAAAAGATGGGAAGAAGTCATCTGCAAAAGCTGATGTTTTCTGGCATGTCCAGGAGATTACTGTGACGGAGATGGAGCTTTGCAACAAGTAAGTGACTTCTCATCTGCAAGGAGCTGCTCCAGGAGGGCATGGGGGAGCTGAGCAACTCTGCATACATACTCATGAAGCATTTCAGACTTAAGAAATAACAGAATGTCTCACCTTAGTCTGAAAGTTAAGGATATGTTCTTTGGTGTGTCAGGTACAGAACAACCCTGCCTGACTGTGCAATTTCAGTGTTCTTAGGGCTTTTCATGTGCAGATAAGTTTGTAAACAAGCTGCCTTGGGTGAAGCTTGCAGCTAGCAAAAAATACTGTCTCAGCTTGTGGGAAATACTCCAAACTGACTGAAATTTAAGGGGTTTGTAGGATGGTCTGCGTAGACTGGTCTTTAAGTCAGGTGAAATAGCTCCTAGAAATAACCTCAGGGTAAGCCAAAACCTGAGCCACTGATTCAGACCATCTTGGATGAGTGAGCCTTCTGGTCTGTTTCAAAGGGCTGGACACGACTGGAAAGGTTGCAGTCATGCAGCTAGAATACATCTGAAGAGCCCTGAGATGTCAGGTCCTACAAGTTTTACTCTAAGCCCCAGCTTTGGAGGGGGTAACATTCACAAGTCGGGGAGCAGATAGCACAGGGGCTGTGCAGCAACTAGAGGAGATCATCCATCTGCAGAACAAACTGCACTTCAGTAAAACAATCCACAATATGAATTGTGTATTTCTCATCTTCTTCATGATATTTCCATTGCTGCTAAAGAGTTTAACTAAAGGGAGTTCATTCCAACTGAAACAATTGAGTGTTTAAGAAGAAATCCTTGAAGTGTTTTTTTTCTTTTTAAAGCTAAGAGTCTCTCCTAGCAAATTAATCAGCTAGCTGAAGAGCCTTAATAATATTTGCTGAATGAAAACTCAGTCAATTGCATGCTAAAACATGTTCTTTTCTCCTGGTGGGGAAAAACCTGGAACCCTCGAAGTCCAGCTGTGCAATCAAATCTATGCACTGAACTCATTAGGAACATGATGAAACTGCTGAAACAATGTGTTGTGAAGGGGCCAAAGATATTGCCATAAAGACCCATGGTTTTTTAAGCTATTTAAAGTTAAAGAGGGCAGCCCCGAGGTATGGTTAAATCCAGCAGACTGTCCTTACACTGAAGCAGGGCTCCAGCTCTGCAGATGCAGCACTTCACAGTCGTGTTTGCAGTGGAAATGATGAACTGGAAAGATTGTACCACAAGAGCAAGCTCTCGCTTCAAGTATTTCCCATCCCAAATATCAAAATAAAGCACCCAGACAAGTCAAAGACCAAATTAAAAGAGTTACAAAATTGCTGCGGTAATAGTTTTGAATTACACTGGGATTTTGCCCTTTAGTAGTACATCTTAGTATGTGAAAGGGCTGTATTTAAAGTTTTCCTTGCAAATCAAAGGGCTAGAAAGGTCATCTTTTTTTTTCTTGCCCCTTGTGAAGATTGGCATGCACCATTATACCTCCAGACTATGAGATATCACACAGCTGAAGAAATAAAACTGCAGCATCAGGCAACCTCTCCACCCGACTCTCATGCAGTTTTTCTGCCCCTTAGCCTAAAATTTTGCTCCCTTGGGAATTTCTCATTTACAAAGCCTCTTTCCATAGAAAGAAGTGTTTTACTCTGGCTGCAGAAAATGCCAAAATTGTTGGAAATGCTTAAGAAAAGCAGTACAGATGAAATCGTAGTAACCCTTCCTCCAGGTGTTCATTTTACACACATACGCGCTGCAATCCAGCTACACTCCATTCAGGAGGACCTGCTGCAGTTTGGTGAAGGGGAGGGAAGGGGGAAAAGCTCATTTGGAACTGATCTGCATCATTGGAAATGAAATACATCATTAAAAGCAGAGTGCTCCAGCCCCTGGCTGGGTGCCAGATACGAGGTAATTTATGGATGTGCTCTGTGCTCCCTGCACATCACCAGAGGCAGCACTGCAGAGACAAGGGCTTTCAGCATCTGGTACCTATCATTTCTGTGTTTCATGATTTTTTTTCCCTGCTAAGGATGAGATGGTTGATCTAGAAAGGAAAGGGTATATTTAAACCTCCTCTACATGTCCAATTTCCTTTTTTTTCTGCTTTTTTTCCTGCATTAGCTGAGGAGCTGACTGCTCATCCTGCCTTCGTGGGTCTGTAACTGGAGACGCCATTGCACAGGCAAAAGAGATGACAAGACCCCCACACTGATCCTTCCCATGGGCAGGGTACCTGTGTAGGAGATGTCAGTTTTTCCGGTTTCAGTTGCAATGTTCCACCACGGCTCTTTCTAGAGAGAAATTCTAGTGCCCCACATGCGGAAAAATGCTGAAACAGCAGCACTGATATTGGGCAATTTAACAGAATGCCCAGTCCATAAATTCCTGCTTCCTTGTGCCAGCCATGGTGTAGCAGCAGGACTAGGGCAATGCCTGTCCCTGTGCTGGTACTGCTGAGGCACCTCCAGTGCTGGGGCAGTTCTGGGACCCTCAGACAGGAGAGACACTGAGAGGCTGGAGCGTGTCCAGGGAAGGGAACGGAGCTGGGAAGGGGCTGGAGCAGCAGGAGCGGCTGAGGGAGCTGGGGGGGCTGAGCCTGGAGAAAAGGAGGCTCAGGGGGGACCTTCTCACTCTGCAACTCCCTGACAGAAGTGGGGAGCTGGGGCGTGTCAGACTCTTCTCCCAGGGAGCAGGTGATGGGATGAGTGGAAATGTCCTCAAGTTGTGGCAGGAGAGGTTCAGATTGGATATTAGGGAAAATTCCTTTATGGAAAGAGTTGTCCAGCCCTGGTACAGCTGCCAGGGCAGTGGTGGATTTAAAAGCCAGGTGGATGTGGCACCTGGGGACATCAGTTAGTGATGGCCTTGGCAGCACTGGGTTAACAGTTAGACTCAAAGATCTTAGAGGTCTTTTTCACCCTAACCAATTCTGTGGTTCTGTAACATTTGCCCCATAGGGTGAACATCTATACCATTAACATGGCACTGATTTTCCCCCGGCAGATACTTTTTCAGATGCAACTCGAAAATCCCTCTGCGATACAAGAGACGAGACTACAAAGTCTTTGAGTGTGCCAAGGTCACCGAGAGCTTTGCCAGCAAAGCCCGGAGCTTGGTGCCAGTAAAATACGAGACCATCGTGGTCACAGGCTTTGAGAAGGGCGCAGGGACCGACGCCAATGTGTTCATCACCATCTATGGGCTGAACGGGGACTCAGGAAAGCGGGCGCTGAAGCAGAAGTTCAGGAACCTCTTTGAAAGAGGGAAAACCAACAGGTTTTACCTGGAAACGCTGGACATGGGGGAGCTCAAAAAGGTCCGGATTGAGCATGACAACAGTGGTCTGGCACCGGGCTGGCTGGTGGAGCGGGTGGAGATCACAAACTCTGCCACTGGTGTGACCACCATATTTCCCTGTGGGAAGTGGCTGGATGAAAACCGGGGTGATGGGTTGATCTGGAGAGAGCTTTTCCCTAGGTACTGAGGAAGGCAGGGTTTTGGGCCCTTGTTTGCATATTTTTTTCTCATTGTCCTGTTTTATATTTCATTTTACTTTTAAAGCACTGCTTTTTGTATATTGAGAGATTTTTAGTAGCAAGATGTGCTTCCTGGGTTAACATTTTGTAAAATTAATAGGGTTTTTTTTAAAAAAGTGCAAATGAAATAAATACATTTTTTTCTGACTTATGATTAAGAGCCACAACAAACTGTCCTTTACCAAGTCAGATGTTTCTGCCCTCAGTGCTGTGCCCTGCCTCAGTTGGGAGAAACCACTGACCTACACCACCAATGATCTAGACTTTTAGATGAGTAAACAGGCTGAGAGAACTGAGTCACTTTATTTAAGTAAATTGAGCTTGGGGACTCCAGTTTTTCCTGGTAGTGGCAACTGGAAACTCATCTCCAGAATGCACTGCATCAGAAGCAGCAGGACTTTCCACAGGCAGGTTGGAGAGGACCTGCATCCATCCAGCCAGGTCTCAAGGGATGGGATCTGAGTGGTGTTTTCCACCTGAGGGCTTTTTTACCCCAAGCTGTGGAGCTGAATTCCCCCCAGTCTGCCAAGAGCAGAGACCTATGGTTACAGTTGCCAGAACTAAAGACATTCCAGATAATCAATTCCACAGCAAGGAAGCTGTGCTAACTATATTCAAAGCTGACTCAGGGTAATCTTACCCTATATGGCCTGAATACCAGCTCCATTCCAGAATAGCTGCCATTCACTTTCATTTTTCTTTTTTTTTTCCTTTAATAAGGATTGCTATTTTGTCTTTTTCTGTGGTGAAGGGATTTCCTGGAGGCAATAACAGGTCAATGCTCCTGTTGATGAGCTCTTCCCAGGTACTCATATCTCTATAGGTACCAACAGAAAAAGCCTGTTCATAAATCGATTCTTCTGGAGCCCTCTCCCTCCCCAGGAAGCAAAGAAGCAGGACAGATCCCTTGGAAGAGAAAGGGAGGTATCTGAGCTGCCATGAGAAAACCTTCCTCCTGGCCCACCCACAGAGAGGACATTCCCCCTTCCAGAAGCTGGTTTTAAACAAGGACTTTGTATGAATAGGGATCTAATGCACCAAGAGTAGGTTAAACCAACCAAGCCTACCTATCTCATCAGTCCCTGGGTTGGTGATGATGCTTCTGCTGGGGCTTGACATGAAAGTGCCTGGCCATGAGGCAGGACCATCCGACTGCTGTATCCCTGACTGCTCATGGCAAAGGAGGTCCCAGCAAGGGCTGGTGAGGTGGAGACACGAGTTAGGGGCACTTTGCAGGGGCTGTCAATTGCTCAAGGGTATTTGAAAGCTGCTGCATCCCACCAAAGCCCTTCCAGGGAAGCTCTGCATTTCTGTTTTCCACAGCAGGCACCGTTGAGGAGACTTGAGATTATTCATGGCTGTCTGTGCCACCTCACAAATAATAGCTCAGACTAATTCATTTTAGGAACCTTTATGGTAACTGATGGTTTTGGAGCAGAGCAAGTTGCTTAAATGAGCCCAGTAATCAACCTCATCAGTGATCAACTACTTGCTGAGAGGAATAATAATAGCAGCCTTCACTGCCTGTGTTCTCTCTCCTCACTGCAGGCTGGTGCTTCCAAGCTCTGAGCCAGGGGCTGGGAGCTTAAAGGAGGAGCAGAACAAACCTCGGTGAGGCTAAGAGTGAGTGCTGGGGTCAGCAGCTGTGTTGCCTCTCTGGGATCCTGCTGGGATGGGGCTCGGGCTCCCTGGATACCCAGGGTGTCCCTTGAGTGAAGTCTGGGGTGTCTGATTTTGCTGCACTTGTGCAGTGTCACTGCAGCTCCCCAGTGGGTGTTTGAAGCAAAATGAGGGCCAGGCTTTTGATTTCTCTGTGTTGCCTCCCACCCCAGTCTAACTAGGGCTATGAAAAAACCCTTCCAGTCAATAGGTTTGGCCCATTTTTAGACAAATGTGTGCTGCAGTGGAACAGGAGTTTGTCCCATTAAAATGCTGCTGTCTTGGTGTTTCCAGTTCACTCCACTCAGTCCCTACTTGGTAGAGAGTTGTGGGGAAGCTGGTCTTAGAGCACCACTGCAGCAGTTTAATCCCTGGTGCCCCTGAGCAAATTCACTATACTGATAAATGCTTCCATGGAAGAGTTCAAGGCCAGGTTGGATGGGGTTTGCAGGATCCTGTTCCAGTGGAAGTTGTCCCTTCTTATGGTAAGGAGGTGGAACTGGGTTTTAAGGTCCCTTCCAGCCCAAACTATTCTGTGATTCTATGATGATTCTATGATTCCAGCTCTTGGGAGCAGTGAGGCAGCTTCTGACCCACACACCATCCCTTCACGGAGCAAATAATGAAGATAAATCCTTACCTCACAAATGAGAGGTGCTCACATCTGGGAGGATTCACATACAGTAAGTAGCTAGAACCATGGATTGAAATCCTGTTGAAGTAATAAAGAACATCATCTTCAGGGTCACCAGATCACTGTGTAGGTGGGAGATGGGATTGCAGATACGTGGGTTGCCATGAAAACCACCTGCCATCCCTAAACAGGCACATTCAACAAAAAAGGCCCAGACAAAGCTGCCCTGAAATTGGCCAAGGGAGAGTTTGCTGATAGTGGGTCAGCAACCTCACTGCCTCCTAGGAAGGCAACCCTGGCAAAGCATGAAACAACTCCATTCTTTTCTTCTGAAGACGTCAAACAGGCCCCCTGTTGTTGCAAAGCTCTGCTCCACCCTGGCTCTGGGGAATCCTTCTGTTGCTACAATAGCTAATGCTAGAGAAGTAATAAGACAAGAGTGGAGTTTTTCCAAGGGCTGGATTTGCACTAAGCTGCTAAATTCAACACATTCTTGGCCAAGTGGAGAACCAGGGAGGGGAAAAGCCAAGATTTTCCTAGTCCTGTGCCTCTTGCAGGGTTCAGGCAATCTCTGCCTGCAGGGGCAGAGCATCCCACAGCTGGTATGTTGGGCAGATGCACAGCTCCTGCTCCTACCACCAACCTCTCTTATTTTTTATCTCTCTATTCCTTAATTGGTAGGGCTTTAATGCACAAACATTCATCCAGAAAACATTAATGCATATGGGAACAAAAGCAAAAGACAAGAAAGGTAGCAATCAGCATCAGTCTTCAAAGCAGGCCGTCCCATTATCTCTGTGTTCTCCATCATTTTTGGAGTCTGAAGAGGTGCTATGTTTACTACCTTTATGTTTACTAAGCATTTGAGTGCTGCCAGTGAAAACAAATATAAACAAGGAGCCCTCTGCAGTGTTACATGCTGAAGGACTGGTTGCCTCTCACTGCAGGACACAGAGAATTATTTGCAAATCCCTATGAAATTGTTGCTAAACATTTTTCATATCATCATATACCTACAGCAACCTTACATTCACAAAGGCAGAATGACTGAGGAATGTGAAGTATCTTATACTCTGTATGTAGAGAAGATATATAATCTTCCCTGCCCCATCCTTATGTGTAGAGGTCCATTATAAAATTGTAGAGCTAAAAAAAAGAAAAAAAAACCAACAAAAACCCTAAAAAATAAAGAATATATTTATTAATGGGGATGTACAGCTCTGAGCTGCTACCTGTGAGCCAGCTGCAGATTTAGTTACTACAAAACACAAATAAGGGCTCAGCTTCCCAACCCTGGGCAGCTACTGTGAGAGCAGATGCTCGCAGTGAATAAAGATGTTGCATCTTGGTCCATGCTGTTACACCTTGATGGGCACAGCCCCTCTCCCTTCCCAGCACAGACACTGGTAGCTGCTCGCTGTGCTCAGCAGGGCTGTTATCAGATCACAGTGGCGTGTTCGCTGCTCCAGTTTTGAAACAAAACCAATTGCTATCTCCATCAACTCTCTCAACGTCGTCACCCTTCCAAAGGACATCAGCAAAATCTCAGAGAGAAAGTGAGATATTCCCCAGACAGACCAGCAGGTAATTTTTAGCCTGTTTTCTGAATTTCTAAAACCTTCCTGTAACTAGAGCTTTGTATTGCCCGACCACAATTCATCCCTTATGCAGCTTTTGCTGGATGCTGGAGGAGCCGGCAATTCTCTTTGGCTACTGGAACCAAATCTCTGTGATCAGCAGCCGCCTGTCTCCAAGGCTTATTTAGTCTAATCACACAGTCAAAGCTGGGGACTGGTCTCAGCTTTTCATGAGGAACAGCTGAAGCAAGAGTGGGCAGGAAGCAGAGACCAGCACCAAATTATTGTGGGAGAGAATAAAAGTACAAGAGGACCTGTGAAATGGACTGTGCAGGTTGCAAAACTGGGTGTATGGCCTATTGGATTCTCCAACAGGTAGTAAAAGGATTGAAAATAGCCTCAGATGTATTGGTATTAGTTTGGAGTATTTTTCTTCTTCCAGTTAGTTTCTCCTTCCTTAATTATTAAACAGGAGACCCACACAGAAGGAGATGCTTCTCCAGCAGGAGGATGGAGAACCTTCTGATATCTCTGCAGGACTTGCTAGAGATATCCTACAGGCACCATGGGATGTGTTTAGAGGAGAAATCTCTTTCTAACAGGCATTTTTCAGAAATTCTAGAAATGATTTTGGCACCTAATCATTAAACTGGTGCCACAGGACATCACTCATAGTGGTGTGCCCAGCATGGAGAGCCTCACCCCTCCTCTGCCACAGAGCTCAACCACCAGCAACCTCTGCAAACAGATGGGCAGAGGACTTTATACCCCAGCAGTGGGGGGGGGTTTTGCACATCAAAGTCCAAAGGCATAAGCAGTGGAAGAGAAATTTACTCCGACCCAGAGAAACCAGATACAAGCAGTAAAGACCAAGTGATCACTCTGCCAGGTGACTTCTGAGTGGTACAGGTTTATAGTTAGCAATGCAGTTTGTTTTATTAGTTATAAATAAAGTACAAAAAATCCACCAAAAGTGAATCTAAGCATTTACACAATTTCTAATGTCTTTCCATTTCTTCAATGCACTATTGCTTTAATATTAATAATAAATATTTTTCTAGCTTTCTTCTATAAAATAGTCTATGTACCAAAATGTTGCACAGCACAACAGAACAGCAGTAGGAATACAAAAATGTGGGTGATCCTTTCACCTGCCCAGGCCATTAAAGACAGGTTTTGTCTTCTTGCTCCATGTTTTATTTATCCATTTTACAGTGACTTTGGGGGGGATGACAATGAACCCCCCTGTCCCCAGACAGCTCAAAATCACATCTCCAGGCTACAGGGGAGGAGTGTTACAGAGCAGCAGGGTGAAAAACACAGACAGGTTTAAAACCGGGGGTAAGGCAAAGTCAACAAAGCAGAGCAGCACCCTGAAGGGACAGAGACAAAAATTTAAGGTATAGTGATTTTGTGCCTTTCTAACCCAAAGCAGAATTGCATCCAAAGCATTTTGGGGTGGGGAAGTGTGGCTACTGGCTGAGCACATGCATCAAACCCCACTTCTGTTCATTCAAGGCTGAGTATCTGCACTGACCAAGCGTGGTTATGGCTTAAAGCTTAAAATGTTATCAAAGGTACTGCCACCTTCTTGCAAAGCTGAAACATTTGATATTCAGGAGCCTTTGGGAAAGAGCAGTGCATTGCAAGAGCAGTGTGGCCATGGCAGGATGGGGATGTGGATGCTTGGCCCTGTCAGTCTGGGGCTGACTGTCTTCTCAGGGGCTCTAGTGCAGGTCTCAGCTCTCCAGTGGATTAAAAAGCTCTAAATGGAGGTTTCCCCTTTTTACAAAAGGGATGAAACCAACTGACTAAGAACATCAGCGTTAAGGACTTCTGCTTCCATGCATAGCTCACAGCAAATGCTCATCACAGGCATTGCAAAGGGATGCCAAATCCTGTGTCCATCCCAGCCCCCCTCAGCTAGACATGGCATCACAGAATTCCAGAACAGTTTGGGCTGGAAAGGACATTAAAGCTTGTCTAGTTCCACTTCCTGCCATTGGCAGGGACACCTTCCAGTGGACCAGGTTGCTCCAAGCCCCATCCAATCTGCTGTTGGACACTTCCAGGGATGAGGCAGCCACTTCTCTGGACAACCTGTGCCAGGTGCCTTACTAGCCTCCGAGTAAAGACGTCCACCACTAAAAATTCCTCACTTTTGTTGCTGCCAAGCTCAGGCTCAACCTATTGCCTCCTTCACCCCAGCTGGGTGCACACACAGAGGGTGAAAAGACCCAAACCAAGCACCAAAAAGGGCACCAAAAACTGGACAGAGCCACCACACATAGGCTTCCTTCCTGGGCTTTTGCAGCAGCTTGCAGAGTCTTGCACTAAAAGGCATTGCCCCAAGCACAGCCTTGTAGTGGGGGCCTACTGGGTGTCATTGCAGGGTCACACACGCAGCAAGAGCAGCAGCATCACCAGAGGCACTGGGGACAGGGCAGGGCCAGGAAACAACCAAAATATTTTGGTTTTGCAGAGCGTCATTAACCGCCTTCAATGCTCAAGGAGGCAACTGGAAGGATCACCAGAGTTTGATTATGAGTGCAAATAATATTCATATATATGTGCTAAACACAGTCACTATATTGCAGTTTTCCACTATGTCACAGCATACAGAATCAAAGGTTTGCATTTTTATGGAATGTATCCAAGGTAACAGCACCACAGTAATACAGTTTGTAATCACACACCCTGATTTTTTTCTCTTTTTTTGTTTTTGACAAGATAAGCATTACGCCCCACATCCCCTGTTTAATTTTTTTAAGTACCGATGCATGCAAAGCATTCCATTCCCAGAAACAATGCAAAAATGAGGTAATAGGAGTAATAAAAAAAATTAGTAGTAATTTCTAAATAAATAAATTATAATTAAAAATGCAAAAAGAACCAACTATAAAAATAATTAAATAAGAACCCACAATATCTACAAGTTAGTCATAAATTATGATTGTTAAATATAAGGCATTTAAACTCACAAAACCCTGTAAACTATCAATGTTTTGTTTCTAGACATTTTTTTGTTGTTTGTTTCATTTTGTTTTTTTAAACTCATCCTATTATCGCAACCTACTCGTACAAATTATTTAAATGCAAAGGAACCTGACACACCAATACAACTCCAGATGCTGTAAATTCGCACACACCTTGGGATCAGTCACTCACACAGACCATGGGAGTTTGGTGCTTTTCTTCACCAAAGTTTGGTGGGGTTTTTTTGTTAGTTTGTTCTATTTTTTTTTAAAAACTGTGCTTGTTTATTAGGCAAATAATAACACTTTCTCACAGGCTTTAAGAAAACATGCAGTTCAGAAGTGCTCCTCATTCCCTCCCCATCCAGCCAGAGTCCCAATCACTCTGTTCCTCTCCCTGTTTCCCCCGCAGCCCAAGCTGAAACAGACCAGACCTCCTTACAGTGTATTTTACCAGCCTTGTACAAATAGTATTATTAATAATGCTGCTTTAATCTGCTGCTGCTGGAGCCAGCCCCAAGGGTGGACCACTCCTTGACCCATGGACATCAGGACTGGGACCTCCACATCCCCCAAGAAGCTGTTGCTTGTTCTGAGCGGCAAATGCATCATAAAATCATGGAATGGTTTGTGTTGGAAGGGGTTTTAAAAGGTCATCCAGTTCTAACTCCTAGCCATGGGCAGGGACACCTTCCACTGGACCAGGTTGCTCTGAGCCCTGTCCAACATGACCTTGAATGTTTCCAGGGATGGGGCAGCCACAGCTTCTCTGCCCAAGCTGTGCCAAGGCCTCCCCACTCTCACAGCCAAGAATTCCTTCCTTAAGTTTTCCCTGTATGTAACCAACTGTTCCCCTTCCCTTCCTTCTACCTGCATGGTCATGTGAAGAGAGTCTTCTGCACCCTTGTGACCATGAGGATTCCCTCTTTCTCTCCCCTCTCTTGCTGGGAGAAAAAAAAATCTCTGTGGTGCCTCTGAGGTTGGTGTTTTCCAATTACAGCTCATGGGAATCTTCTGATTTCTCAGATGGTGGGTTATGATTGATTCTATTTGGAGAGGATCAGTTGGCTTCAGTGAAATGGATGCTCAGGGGAGCCAGAAATCATTCCCACCACATCAGAATTTTCAATACATAGTGTTCCTGACTAATTCCCCTGCTGCTCCTCTGCAGCTCTTTTGCTCCCCTAGTATGGAAAAAAAAACTAAACAAAAAAAAAAGGAGCAGAAAAAAAATGTTTTGGTTGTGAATGGTGGTTTTCTGGAGGGTTTTCCACTCAGTCCCTGTGGATGGCATGCTGAGGTGGTTTTTTCATGGGAAGCATGGATCACAACAGCTCACTCCTTTGGGTATTGCCTCTTAATTCTGTTTTGAGTGTTAATATGCATTTTAACAACCACTGATTACTCCGTGTGGATACGGCCTGAAACAGGTACACAAGCTCACGTGTGTGAGGATACACATTCTTTGAGGCAGGGCACAACCCAGCAGCAAACCTCCAAAAAGCAGCAACCCCACTTCCAAACCTCCCTTCCTCTCCCATGCCCCAGTGCTCACAGTCTCAGCAGTGCCTTGTGAGCATCGTGTTTTCTTCCATCCTGTTATCAGAGATGCTTTTGCATCGGAGAAGAGTTGACACTTTACACCTCTCAGCACCTCTCTGGTGTTATTACACCCCAAAGCACAGCTGTAGGCACTGACTCCACTAACCATCATTTTGGAGCAGTGCTGGTAAAGCCAACCAGTCACACAGCTCACAGGAGAAAGCATCACGGACAATGGCAATCATATAGACGGATCTTCCTTGGACTTTGATATGACAAGCTACTTTTTTAAAGATACAGAAAGCAAAGAAACAGCATCTAGCCCAATATTATGCCCCTACAGAAAGTGTCCAGCACCAGCAGACAAGCAGGAACGAAGCTTCTCCCTATTGCTTCGTTCATTTTATCCCCAATTTTTATTTTTTGTAAGCTTCTCTAAATTTGCAACACACTGTAAATGCAAGGGAAAGAAGCACACGCGGCTGAGGCAAAGAGCATAAACCCTTCTGACTGTAAACAGGATTTTGCTTTTTCTCTTCTTTCCCCACCCCAAGGGTGGGAAATTTTGACCTCTTTATTCTCCCTCTGCAATGTATTAATCAGGCACCAAAATAAGGAATCTATGAAAAAATATTTGGTGCAAAATAGGTAACAGCAACATGTCCACCACAAGATGAGTAGGGCATCAAACACAACATTTCTTAAGCTAACATGCTCCAGCTGCCATCCATAGAAATAGCTAAAGGACCCCTAACATGTTTCTACATATTCAAGAGGTATATATACAATCCCCATGAAGTGCAGGATTGACAGGCCAGGCTACCATAACTAGTTCCTTCATGTTCAACACTAAATCTTCTGCAGGGGTCTCTGAGCTCCGGGAATGCCAGCTCCCTTTCACTGGGCCTGTATCCTGCGTATGTGCAATATCTCCTACTGCTAGATATTGTACCTCCTCCTCTTCCTCACTTACGTGCCTGCAGACTTTCCCTCTCAATCAAATGGCTCAGAAGGCAAAAATTTTGCTGCAAGGGTTTATGGCCATATGACCTGGTAAGGAAAATGGTGTGTCCAGCCAGTCCTTTCAGCTGTCCGAGCCGAGCTGTGTTTCAATGTCCACCCTGCAGATCGGACACTTCTTGCTGGTTGCCAGCCACTGATCCACGCACACTTGGTGGAAGAGATGCATACAGGGCAACCGCCTGCAGAGAGAGAAAAATGCCACCCTGTTAGGATGGAGAAGGTCCAGGGGACCAAGAAGAAAAGAAAAACATATGGGAAGGCACTGGTATGGTGACACCAGTGCTGCTGAGGTCCTGCAGCCCTTCCCAGCCACGCTAGCTCCCATAGCACAGTAGGCTGGAGATGGAGTCCTTCTTGGCCTATTAGGAATACACAAAACATCCTGAATTGATTTGTTCCAGTTATTAATTACCCCAGCTGCTGTTTTTTAATCTTTCAGGAATAAGGTTATACTACAAAGCTTCTTGTTTCCTCATTGCTGTGACTCACTAGCAGTTAGGTGGGTCACAGTGACTCCTATCTGGTGTCTGGTGTGCTTCCAGGAAATGTGGTTGCTTTCTACCTACATCACCTTTGTCATCATCTGCCCTTGTGATACAGAGGGACCTTGAAGCATAAGAACCCACAGCAAGAGGATTGGAACTTTTCTTGAGGGTTTAAAGCAATTAAAAGGTGAGAAGCAGAACCTGGTACTTCTCACCTGCAGTTCCTTCAGCCATGATAGTTCAGCCCCGTGCATTGCTTGTCCCCACTCTCTGGGACATTTGACAGGGATAACTGGGGTTCTGCTGTTGGCTCAGGAAGGTTCCCTGTGACCACGTGGGCAGAGTAATGTTATTTATTCTACAACAAAGCAGCTCTGTCCTGGACACAAGCCCAGATCTCCTGGACTTCACACTCACACTGCCTTTTATCATACTTTGGTCATCTGTCAAGCTCAGATGTTGATGACTGCAAGCTCCAGATGGCTGTCCGAGGCCTGGGATCCATCCCTCTCTGACACTGCCACCTGGCCAGCTGGCACAGCCTTGAAGCAGGTGATCCAAGCCCAGGAGACACCATAAAAAAACTTGGCCCTCCTGCTGCTGCAGAGCTTTTCCTATCTACAGGCCACATTGATGTCCATCTAAATAGCATTTGGTTTCCCAGACCCTGCAATAACCCAAGTGAGTTTCTTAGGACAAGAACAGGGACATTCCCATAAGTGCATAGTGCCATTAATCCAAACAAACATAACCCAAATGGCATCAAGAGGCAGAAGAGCAAATGAGAGGGTTGTACCTGACATCTTCTCCATCTTCAAGCATGGACAGACAGATTGTGCATTTCTCATCGGTGTCTGACTCCTCTCCATCATCTTGCTCAGGTTTGCCTTCCTGTGGTCTTCTCTGCAGCAAGGTTAAAGACATCATTTGGTTAGGCCTTGACTTTCTAATGCTCTCCCAAGCCTGGGTAGTGGCAGGAAGGTAAATAATAAGAGTCTTTTCTATTAGCCAGATCCTCCAGCTTGGGGAAGACAGCCCAGCCAAAACAGCCAGTGAGATGAGGGTGCCACCAACATGCTGCTGGCTGGCATATCTCCTCCTGGGGCCAGTGGCAGTGAGGCTGGTGGTAGTGTCCCAAGGTGCAGCCTGTCCTCTGCTGCCCTAATACAGCCCCCCTGCCACTTCCTTGCAGTGGGGATGACCCTGTGGTCTCCTTTGCTGGAGACTCCAAAGCATGTTGGACCACCACTGCCAGGAAGGGCAACCACTGTGCCCCATGCCAGCCTGGCCATCAGCCCATTCCTGCGCTGCACCACGGGGCCATGCTTGGCCTCTCAGCTCTACCCTTTTCTCTTTCCCTACATATCCACTCCTATTAATGCCATTTTTCTGGATCCACTGGAGATGCAGTCATAGACAAGTGCAGCAGGAGTTAACTCACTTCCAGCCTCGGCAACGCAACATCCCTACATGTTACCACCCAGCTGGGAACGATCAACACATGAAATCACTACCCAAACAAGCGTAATTTTTCCCATTTTCTCCTTAGCACAACCCAAATAGGTGCCACCCATTTCTTTACAGTGGGGGGGGGATCAGCTCCAAGGGAGGAGACACCCCTAGTGAAGGGAGGGGAGGACAAAGTCCCCCACGCCACAGAGCCGCCACCCTCACTCACGTCGGGGCGCGTGGGCAGCGCCACTTGCATGCAGAACAGGGTGGGTTTGCATGCACGAAGCCCCCTTGGAGGTGTGCACTTTCTTACCAGGTGCGGACAGGGGGAAAATTGCACCCGCTGGGTGGGAGAAGGTTGAGACCCTTTTGAAAATTTGGCCCGCAGCTTCCTAGCCTAGAAGTGAGAAACAGCCAGCTGAGCTACGCCACCGCTTCGGCCCAGGAGCCCCCACAAGATGTTAAAGCACCACTTCTGGATTTTACATTCCTCCCCTGCTCTGGGGAATATTCTGAGTGATGGCTCCAGTTTGCCAACCCTGAGGATTGCGACCCACCAAAGTCTTTCCTTCTGTCCGCTCTGAGCCCAGAGCCCTTGGCCAGCTGAGAGGGGCTGGCAGCTGTGCCATGGCTTTGGGGAACTCACCTTCTTGTACTTGTGGGGGAAGGTGAACCTCTCAATGGTGTTCTGGACGGCGCCCCGGCTCACACTGCCCAGCCTGTCCTCCAGCTGCAGCAGCTCCTGTGGCACAGGAATATCAGGAAAGTGTCATCCTCATTGTTCCCAAGGCACAAGGTTCCACCACACAACTCTACTCACTGGCACCCAAGACTCCCTCCTGCCCTTTCCTCAGTGGAAATGTCCATCAAACCCAAATCAGTCATGCTTTCATGATAGATCTGAGCCCTGGCACTTGGCTTAATAACTAAGGGCTCAAGGCACAAAGCTGCACATCCAGTATTTCACAAATGAGGGTGGAATTTGAGCTCCACCTGACAGGCTGCAAACCAAAACCCCATAGAACTGGAGCACTTTGTTCACAGATGTAAAAGGAGCCTGAGACAACCCAAGCCCTTGGGGTAGCCCATCTTTTGCCGAGCCCACTCAACCCCTTCACCTCCCAGTTATTACTAAAATTGCTGAATGACTCAGTGCAATTTCCAGGCCATAAAACAGTCTTACAAGTTTACCCCAGAGCTTGCATAGATGCCTAGCACTTCAAAAATCAGTAATTCCAGTCCCCAAGACATACGTACCTCGTAGCTCTCCCGCACAGCAGACGTGTGCCTACTTGGGTTCAGTCCCTGAAGAGCAAGCAACTGAAGCTGAGGGTAAGGGTAATTTCTGATTTCATGAACAACCTGTGAGAAGCGAGGGAGAGAGATAAAGCTACCTGTATTTACCCACAGAAAACCCTCAGGTACCCTGATGTAAATCTAGTGCTTTAAGAATTCAAATTGAAAGAGCAGATTGACATCTTCACCAATGGAAGGTTTTTAATAACCAAAAAATGAGGTTTTATTAAATAGATCTCCAATAAATTATCTAAGAACATGCATTTCTTCTGAATAAATTATCTGTTATAATAATTCCTGTAGCATCCATAACGTTGGAGTTCCAAACTCTCAGCACGGCTTAGCTTTAAAAGAAATTTTATTTTATTTAAAGGTTTGTCTTTGTCCATGCTTTGATTTTTTTTTTTAAGACTCACAGTAGTACACAAGTGAGAGGGTCTGACTATATTCATGAGAAAAAACACTCTCATGGGATTCCTGAGGACGCTTTAAGGATTAGCAGTGCTTGGCATGGCTCAGCTCCAAGTACAACACCCTGCTAGGAGAGGGGGTAACAAATGACCCCAGTCAGCCTTTCTTCTCATCAAACCCACTCCCACTGTGCAAGTGGTCATGCAAAACCCTTACAGGTGTCCCCAAAGCTAGTGTAGAGAGCAACGACAGGATGAGGGGTGGTTCTGAAGGGTCATCCACCGCCCATCTTTCTGCATAAAAATTGTCCTGGGAGCCCACAGTTTGCTTCAGTATTAATAATATTATTAATAACAACTGCTGAGTCTCTCCCATCCTGCACAGGTTTTGCAGACCAGCTTGTGAACTGTGGTGCTGCACACCGTGGACCTAGTCCTTCCAGAACAGCTGAGTTTTTCTTTTCCTCCTCTAATCCAGTGCAGTGATGCAACATTATCCTTTCAGACACTCCCTCCCACGGCTGGAGATAAGTGGGATTCGCAGAAGACAGGTGATAGAAAGATAGCAGCCTTTATTTTGACTGCCTTCTGGCAGACAATGCATAAAACATTTCTCAGTAAAAGCGTTTCACTTACCATCTGCGTTGAGGATGTGCTTCTGGGGAAATGGTGCATCCGAGGTGTAGCTAAGTAATGCTGATATGGCTGAGGGACTGGCCGGACCTGGAACTGGGCATGAGTCAGTCCCGCATCAACACTGAGGTCCCTGCGGGCACGAGGATGAAAATATGGCTCTGAGTGCATGGATTTATTCATGGACTACAGCAAACCAGACCATGCTCACAGAGCACCCTCCCTGCTGGGCTCTGGGCTGCTGTGGAGTCTTCAGGCTGGGGAGATGCTACTGCTTGGAAGGGAGTTTCCTCCAATTTGGGCAATCACCCACCAGGCCAGCACGAAGGAGTGAGGGGTTGGTTTTATGCCAGTCAGTATTTGTGATAGTCAGGGTCAAGAGCTGTGCAGATGCAGTCTGCTAATTTCAGAGCAAGAGCATTTTGGTGGCTCAGAATGATACCCAGGCTCAGTAACCCAACCTGGACAGACCAGGTCCTTGCTGTGCTGCCACTATCACAGTTTGCCTTGAATATTTTGCAGAAATATATGTAATTAGTCAAGGGACACACCAATGAACCATCTGGGTAGTTACTAGGAGCTAGCTAGGCACTGTCTAGGGGCTTTTTGATGTGTCGGTGCTCTCCATGGAGGTCTCCCAGCCCAGGCCATGGTAGGACTTGGGAAGTCAAAGCGAGCTGCACCTCAACTGAATCCAGCCTCATGGTAGTGAGGGTGTGAGGACTGACAGTGATGAGGCCCTGGCACAGATTGCTCAGAGAAGCTGTGACTGTCCCATCCCTGGAAGTGTCCAAGGCCAGGTTGGATGGGGTTTGGAGCAACCTGGAATAGTGGAAGATATCCCTACTCAAGACAGGGGGGTGGAACTTGATGATCTTTGAAGTCCCTTACAACCCAAACCATTCTGTAATTCCATGATTCTGTGAACTCCAGAACTGCAATTTTTGGAGAAAACATAACGGTTTTAAGCAGTGTCTGGAAGGGACTGCTGTAGGAAATGTGTCACACAACTAGCAGACCAACACCAATGGAGTAGGACATCCCTGATGGCCTTACTTGCCCCCATACAGCCTGGCCCAGGTGAGCAGAGGTCAGCCTGGAGCTCCACCTGGTGAATCTGGGCACTTACATCCTCCAGAAAAATAACCCAGCTCAATCCGAGCACCTGGCCTGACCAAGGTCCCATCAAATGTCACAGCTCTGCCCAATCCATCACACAGAGTTAAACTGCAAACCCATCACCATGCTGCAAGAGGGCAGGAGAAGACCTAGCACAGCATCTCCATCTGTAATCCAATTAGCTGATCCCTATTCTCTCCAGCCAAAGAGTCCCTTGGCAAACGAGTTCTTTGAACATCATTCACTTTATCATAATTACAAAATCCGGCGCTCTAATATCCATTGTCTTCACATTTGCCAAAGCAAAGCTAATTAGAGCACACGGGTAGCTTCCTGTCTCAGCCTTGAACTCCTCCTCCCTTGTGTGGAGGATGGCAGCAGCATGTACCGTGTCTTGTTAGGAGCAACCCAGACGTGTCTTCCAGAAGCTGTGAAACTGCTTTCACCCAGCAGAAGGTAGCAGATGTGAAGGGACAGTAAATGTAGGAATCCTTCATCCAGAACAGCCTGTGCACCAGTGCTCTAGAATTCCCTAGTAAGACATCCTGCACCAAGTTGGACTTGATGATCTTTGTGGGTCCCCTCCAGCTCAGGACAATCTATGGTTAGGTGATTCTAAGTTGAGGCCAGGAGAGGGACTATCTTTGCTAGTCCTGTGCCAGACAGGCAAAACCTGGCAGAGGATAAAACACAGCAGGCAACTGGCAGGAGCACAAGAAAGGCGAGAACCCACACGACTGGGCACTTTCCAGCTCCTGTGCATTTTAGGTACTTATCCAATTGTTCAAGAGTGTTTTAGGTGGATGGAAAGCTCAGCTGGAAATCAGGAGGCTTTAGGTCCATTCCTAGCCCAGTCACTTTCTTCATGCATGACCCTGACCACTTTTCATATTCCCTGTCTACAAAATAGATATGGTAATCCACAGAGTGCTTTGAGAACATGGACTGAAGAGATCTCTCAAAGCCAAATGACCATTATTAACTTACACAAGTAATTGCAACAGTAGTACTTCTGAACTGTTTGTGCATCTAGAGACTTAAAATCAGGTGTTGAGGTCCCTGAAGTGATGGTATGGGTCTACAGATGGGTCCAAAAGAGAAATCTGCATGGAATTGTGTTTTCCTAGGGCCTGGAGGTGACTAAGCAGAGTACATTAGCTGAAGAAAACCAGAAATAACTGTTGTTCTCTAGCCCAGGCTACATGGATGACTGTACAGCATCTTGATGCTCAGATGAGAGCTCAAATGAGCTGTGATGCTTATGATACATGGACTGACAACAACCCAAAGTGACAGATAAGACTCCAGATAACAGGTGGGATGGTCATTTACTACGTGTGTGTGCAGGAGATGATTTAAGAAACCAAAAGAGAGTTTATTTATTCTTCACTCAAGTATTTTAATTGACATTGGGCTTTCTGGGATGATTGATCCCCTTCAGATCTTCCTTCCATTCCCACTTTTAGTGGCAGTGCCCACCACCTACTGCTTCTGAAAAAATGCTCCTGCAGCTCATCCAGGGGGTAACACATTAGAGAGAAATTTTTATATCTGTCACTGGGCAAAACTGTACTTGTGCCCTGGGGGAAAATGAGTCACCCAAACATACACACAGAGTGTATGATTTCTGTCATCCCCACTCCTTAGGTTTTATAAGGTTAAGAAGCAACACAGCAGGGAAAAAGAGGGAGGGGGAGGAAACATAAAGTGATGCTTTATCAGATTCTTCTAATGATTATAATTAAACACTCTGCACTGAAAGAGAAGCAGAAAGAATGGCTCCATCCAGATGGTACATGAACTGCTTTGCAAACTGAGCAGAACCATGTCATCCTGGCCACATTCAGCCCACAGGGATGCCAGTAATGGGAACACCTGAGAAGAAAATGGCAGAAGAATGTGGTCATACTTTAGGCTGTGTATTATTGCACTGAGGGGGAAAAAAACCCCACTCTGTGTTCAAAGGACTTTTCATTTGCAGAGTGACGAATTCAGTTGTTAGGAAATGCCATCATTAAGATCTCCTATGCCATTTTATTTCAGTTCCCTTGTGCATATACATTGCGATTGCCTCTAATTACAAGTTCACATGCTATTTTTTCCATTCAGTGCACAGAATGGACTTTGTTCAGCTTACAAGCAACTACTCAGAAGTATGTTTTTATTTTCTTATTCTATCAAGGAGGGCACCATAACTTATTAACTGTTTGAGAGCTCAAAACCTACTCTAAAAGTGAAATGATCAATTCCCTGCAAAGATTTTCCAGGGTATTAAAACATTGCAGTGGAAGAATGAATAACAAATCTTGATTCATATCACCCTGCATGGCAGACCAACATGGTGCTCCCCAATTGAAATGACAGAAGAAGTTATGGGCACTGTTTTTTGGGTCCCTGAAGGACAGCAGAAGGTCTAGTTCAGGCAGAGACAGTAGTCTACAGGAAAAAGACCCTGTCTGTGCCCTGCAGCAAGAGGAAACACTGGGGAAGATTAATGCTTGTCTGCTCTCAATATCTGTAGGTGGTGAAGAGTTATGGGCATTAACAATGGAGCATGGCCAGAGAAGGGAACACAGTTGGGAAGGAGTCTGGAGCACCAAGAGAGGCTGAGGGACCTGAAGGGGCTCAGCCTGGAGTAAAGGAGGTGCAAGGGGGGCCTTATTGCTCTCTTCAACTCCCTGAAAGGAGGAGGGAGCCACATGGGGGTCAGGCTCTGCTCCCAGGGAGCAGAGGACAGGACAAGAGGAAATGGCCTCAAGTTGGACCAGGGAATGTTTAGACTGAACATTAGGAACAATTCCTTCATTCCAAGAGCCATCAAACTCTGTTAGAGGCTGTCCAGGGCAGCGGTGGAATTACCATCCCTGGAAGGATTTAAAAGCCGTGTGGATGTGGCACTTGGGGACATGGGCTAGTGGCAGACTTTGCAGTGCTGGGGAATGGTTGTATTTGATGATCTTAGGGGGTTTTTCCATCCCAAATGATGATTCTGAAATTCTATGTATTTATGCTTGGAGGCTTTAGCACACACTCATGGCCATCTCAGAGGGGAGTTTTCCCACTGCACATTCCCCACACTGTAACTGTTGAGCTGACCCATTGCCTCTCATGAAAGTATTGATCCCTGATGACATCCCTTAACCCTTGCAGCCTTCCCAGGGCTTTTTAAACAACTCACTGGATGCACTGGTGAAATGTGGATCACTTACCAGTCCGTGCCTTCCGCTAAATACCTAGGCTGGGGCCCCATGGGTTGTGGAGTCTGCAGTTGGTGGCTGAAGTCGAAGCTGGGGTGTAGGCGGTGAGGCTGAACAGACATGCGCTCTTGAGCCCGCCTGCAGGGAGGAGTACAGCAACAAAGTCAGACATGGGGGGCCACTGGGATGTACAACTCCTGCTCCAACCTTCTGTCAATAATCCATGGGAGAATCTCAGCGTGAATATGTGTCCAAGAGAAAAGAGCCCAGGCAGGTGTCAGGAAAGATGGGAAATATAACCCAGGGCCTTGTCAGTTTCTCACAGTCACAATGGACATCCACTCTTATGTTCTTTGGCAGCCACATGTGCTCAGTTTACAGGAGGTACTATTTGGTGGCAACGTGGAGAGAAAAAGAGGAAATCAAACAACTTCTTCCTCAGCAGCTTCGTGCTGTTTGCACTGTTTTCTTTCTCTCCACAGTCAGCCCCATAAACAAGACACAAGATAAAACGTGTCCCTGCTTCAGCCGTGATCCGTCATCATAAAGAAGCTGCAGGTTGTCTCGTCTCCCCATGCAGTCCATAAACTCCTGGGGAACCTCATTCATAACTGGATTACTCAGGAGTGACTGAAAGCAGAATTTACTCTTGCTGGCCTTTGCCAACATTTCTCTGGCTGATGGACAGGCCAGGCTGGGATCCAGCTCCTTCTCCCTCAGCTCTGCTGCCATTGCAGGCAGGGAAAAGAAAGTGGTAGAAAATACAACAAGGTTCTCCTAGGGATTTGAGTCTTGTAGTTATTGCTTATTTGAACAACTCAGGGAAAGGGGATGTGCTGCTTGATCGATGTCCACAGTTGGCAAGGGACAAAGTGGATGCACAAGCAGGGTGTGCATTACAGACAGACTCATACCCTTTCCTCCCTATCAAGTCCCCACTTACCAGAGGAGCCATCACAAAGCAAATCTTCAGAAAAACACCAGAGCAAATGGGACAAAGAGCTGCTAGGTGAATAACTTTTCATACAGCCACAGTTAAGAGACCTCACTTTCAAAGGCACGACCCATATTCCCATTACTGGGACCTCCTGCCCTACACCTGTAATGGTTCTGACACTCTCCTCCGATGCAGCTGTGCTTTCAGAGACAAGCTGTGGGCTTCAGCAAGAGGTTCCTACCTTTTCCCACAGCCCATTTACAAATAAAACACTGACGGAATTTACCAAAGCAGATTATGTGTAGAATTGTACTCTGTGCTTTAATTTCAATTCAGCTTATGACTAAGAGATAAACACTTGTATCATCGGTGCCTCAGCCTTGAACATACTTGCTACCCAATTATTATCTAATCATTAAATCCACCTAAAATCCAGCTTATGCAAAACAAAACAATCATGAGAAGAACACACAATTTAAAAACAAAAAGGATATGTAAAAAAAGGCTTTTCTATATGTACCATTCTTTCCAAATGAAGCATTATTGCAAAGATTCATCCTCCGATTCTTAATCCTTGGTTACAACCTACAAACAGCTTCTGTATGTTTACAAAAGAAGCACTCCTCTCCCAAGAAACACAATCATGACAAGGCCAGGCAGCCATTTCCACCTCTGTTGAGTTACAGTAATTCTCTCTGCATTCATCAACCCAGTCTGTATTGAGGATGCTTTCAGTGACAGAATGTGCTGCAGGTCAACAGAATCATTCCCTCACAGAGACAGAAAGCCTGCCTAGACCTAGAGGAACAAGCACTCCATGTGTAAAACCTGATGAGACAGGTGGGTACAATCTCCTGCATGGTTTTGAAACAGCAGCCACAAGGATGTAGCTCATGCTCACAGTCTATCACTTTCTCTGCCACACAGGACAGGTTCACTGCAACACCATCATGATTCTCCTGCAAGTGACAACAATAGGTGACCTTTGGGACACACTAGATGAACACAGTAGGGATCCCCATGGGAAAGGTACCCCTTCAGGTGCAGCCTTCCCCGCTGCCTCTCTTCTGGTGGGTGGATTTTCAGGGCACACAGAAGAAATTGTGAAGAAAACCCAACATGACTAGCACTGCTGGGGTTTTGCAGGTGAAGTGGGGCTGATGTAGCTTCTCAGCACCCTCCAGGATGAGTAAGACCCCCTTACCTGGGGTGGGGCATGAGCCGGCGGTGCTGTGCCTCGAGGAGCTGCTGCTGGAGGAGGTATTGCTGGTGTAGCGCCTGAGGTAGGAAGGAGGGTCCGGCGACATCCTGGAAGGGCAGGGCTGGCACTGGGGCAAGGGGCTGGTGCAGGGGGCCACTGTGCTGGTGTGCAGGGGCCATGTGTGGGGTCAGCCCCGGCTGGGGCTGCACCGTGTGAGGCAGGGTGAAGTCGGCAGAGAGCTGAGGCTGGGGACCCAGGTGGAAATGCCGGCAAGAGGTAGCATGGGGATGCTGAGACCTTTGAAAAGGAGCACCTGGAAGAGAAGAGCACAGTCGTCATGGGGAGGAGACCAGCATCACTCAGGGCAGCCCAGCCCAGTGGCAACAGTTGGGCAAACAGCTGTTTCTCTCCACTTCCAGAAGGGTCATTTAAAAAAAGAGAGAGAGAACAAGTCAGTTAATGTGGATTATAAGGAAAAATGTTGATTTTTGACTAGTAGTATTTGTCCTCTAAAAAATATTGAAGCCAAAAACATAGATTTTGGTTCAAAGTTGCTTTTTGACTGCAAATTGAAATACGTCCTTAGGAAAACTGCTTCAGCTTGTCTTGGCTTGCCTGTCTTAAATAGAAAAAGAAAAAAAGTCTTAATAGAGCCTGTAAAGATAGAACAGGGGGTGATGGTTTTAAATTAAATGAGAGGAGATTCAGATTAGATAGAAGGAAGACATTTTTTACACTGAGTTTGGGGAGGCCCTGGCACAGGCTGCCCAGAGAAGCTGTGGCTGCCCCATCCCTGGAAGAGTTCAAGGCCAGGCTGGACAGGATTTGGAACAATCTGATCTGGTGGAAGGTGTTTCTGCCAATGGCAGGGGGTTAGACTGGATGACTTTTAAAGGTCCTTTCCCACCCAAACCATTCTACAATTCTATGATATAGCCTCAACATTTTAGAAAAGGGAAAAACACCAAAATGTTTTCTAAAATATTTTTTATTGGAATATGAGCTTACTAAAATTTTCGGAGCTTTCCCTGAATTGAAAACTTTCCCTGAATTGAAAACTTTCCCTGCAAGTCAAGGTATTTCTTTGTCTCTCTAAAACTGTCTCATAGGGGAGGAAATAATCTCTGCTATAAGAAACTCTCTCTCTCCCTGACTGCAGGACATGAATGAGACACCTCCCACCTCTGAGAACAGGGATGAAGGCCATATGTCTTTGGTGAGGCCTTTCAGTAGTCAGTCCTCGTGAGCTGCTTGCAGGGAGAGAGCAGCTGCTGGAAACACAACACAGACTGCTATGAGACCAGCCATGAAGCTGATGGGTGTGAGGGAGAAATGAGGTGTGAAAGATATCCATAGCGGAGGCGTTTTGCAAAACATCTGGCACTGGTTTGCACCTTGCTCAAGATCCTCACTTGGATAGGCCCTTGTTCCAATCCAACGTGTTAATCCCTACATTCCTGGAACATTTACAGGCATCACGCAAAACTTTTGGCTCTTAAGCTAGGGAAAGAGTCAACTCGGAGGTGAAGGATGAGACAGGAGTGAGGCTATTGGAGATGCCTCTTTGCTGAGGATCCAACACAGGATAGGACACCCACCCTTTTACATGGTGTTTCAAACACCCCATCTTCCTGAAAAACTCCCCTTCTTTTTTAAATCTTCAGGAATGGCACAAAATGCCCAGAAACAACAGCACCAAGAGACACTGAGTGTCATCCCAAGACACAGGCATGCACATCTTGCCTTCTTCACCCGGATCCCTTCTGCTCACATCTCCCTGGCAGGCAGGGCCACCCCATCACAGCAGCCTAGGGAGCCCCAAGTGCTTTCTGTTCACTCTCATGGAAACAGGAGAGGCACACAGCAAGCCAGATGCCAGCAAGATAAACAATGGGAGAGGACCTAACAGGAATGGATGGTTTGCAGAACTGTGCATAATTACACACAGCATTTCTTAAATACAAACTAATCTTCTGTAGTGCCCCTCTGAGAGACACAGCAGGGAACAAATTCCTGTGCCACCTGCAGTAGAACTTTGTAAGTTGGCATTTCCCCTGCTGTCAGGTAACAGCATGGTTTGACCATACTATTGATTAAAACCAGAGGTGTTGGGATCAGATCTGCCCTTCCTCGGTGATGGAGCTGCAAACGCAGACCGAATTGCCATCCATACACCTACATTCCCCTGTAGGTTATATATGTTGCTGATGGCCTGGCCCAAATTCATCACAAACAAAGGCTGAGTAATGAAATGGGGATCCTGCACTGTCCTGGTGCTGAAGAGAATCATGGGGAGATGCCTCCTGACTGCTGTTTGCCTGGCACTTACTAAGCAACTCATGGTGAATTGCTTGACCTCTGCTGTTAATAATCCCTCCACACACCCCAATACACCAACCTGTGCCACCAGGCAGCAGCTGTATTTCAGATGGAACTGCCTTAGGGTGACACTAGACAGTGACACTTAGTGATACCCCCCGACGTTTACTGGGACACATTTTGTAGCAAGTAAGTAAGGCAGGAAAAGCCTGTCTCTCATCTTCTGTGATATTGTCTCCTGATGCCTGGTGCACCCTTAGCCAAGGATTTCCAGCCTTTCACTGGATGTTCAGAGCCCTTAGTGTGATGGAGCTAAGTGACTGCAGGACCTTTGATGCCAGAGGCATGGTGAACTAGAGAGCACGGGGTGGGTAGATCATCTGGTCTTGCTTTTGACCTGAATTTTTCCTCCCATACCAAGACAGTCCTTGTGAGGAACTCGGTCATACATTTCCCCAAAGTCCAAAACGTGCAAACTTTACCTTTGGTATGTGTGTAGGAAGACATACACAGCCAACATAACCAAGAGCAAAAGTCTAATCCATTTTGTTTTGACACAGAGAGTTAATTTACCTCATTTTTAGGCACTAATTAATTAAATCAAGCATTTTTCAGTATTCTTCACTAGTGCCTATTGGTTCAATGATGCATTTCTCTCCACAGGAAAAACACTGTGAAGATGTGACCGGGACCATATGATTAAATAAAACCCATCAATTTGTCTTAACATAATACAATACCCTGTGTAGTAATTGTTCATTCCCTACAACTAATCCAATTGCTGATGAGGATTTTGACAGCCAAGCAAAGACTTTGGGGAATACTTCAGCAATTCTGTGCTTATTAGCAGTCATCAAATCATACAGCTGGCATAACCAAACCAGCTTTCACAATAAACAACCAGTCCTAGACGAGCATGGTGCCAGTAGACCTCAGAAAGCTCTGGCAAACAAGTAACAATGCAAAACTGAACATTACATTTCAAAGTCATTTATTTTTGAGTTTACCCTCTTCTGCTTATTGCATCTAGCTGCAAAGAGAATTGGTGGAGGCTGCTTTCCACAGCCTCTCCCATCATGCCCTAAAGTCAAGGTCAGCATAGGGGATCAATGGATGGGGAATGGGCACTTTGGTGATTCCTGACACTGTCAGAATATGAGCTCAGGTCAGCGGCTGCCCCAGCTGGTCTGGCTCACCTCTACCACTCTGATGGGTGCTGCGGACCTGCCATGGAACCTGATCTGCTATATTCCCCATATCATCACAGCTTTGCTATGCCATGGCCTCACAGAATCATTTGGAATCATAGCATGGAATAATAAAATTGTTTAGGTTGGAAAAGCCCTCTAAGTTCATCAAGTCCCACTGTTAACCCAGCACTGCCAAGCCCACAACTAACCCACATCCCCAACATGCACTGTGAGGATAATCTTCCACATGCCCGTGGGGAAGATTGTTTAACGGCTATTTGCAAAGTACCCAAAACACTCAGCTGGGAGTTGGCAACTGCAGGCTGCAGCCTCAAACTGAGAAGGTATAAACTCCGTTTTAGAAAGGCAACAGATGATGCAGGCGTGTGGATGGCTGAGCCTGCTTTGCTGCTCGCTGCCTTGCTGTTCCCGCCCTTCACTCACGAAGACTTCAATCGTGGCGGAAACCCGCAGGGAAACTCAACACATCCTCCTCACTGCCCCTTTCTCACTTCCACGGCTGCTGCTTCTTTTTTTCTTTCTTTCCCCTCAGTTCTACAGCTATATTTATTGTTTCCATACGTTATCTGAAAAAGCATGGACATATTTTCATCAACAAAAAATGCTCCCGTTTCCTTCACACCCCCAGGTGAATGCTGCAAATGATAAATTTATATATTTTTGCAGTGTTAAGTGACACTGAGTCACAGAAGCGTACTGGTCTGATCCTGGGTGTTTCTGCCACTGGCGATTCTCCTTTAGCATCAGTCAAGACTTGACTATACCTAGACACACGAAAATTTATCTATCCAGCAGTATTTCACCCAGAAAGGCTCAAGGGATTGATGTGCTCATTCAACACTGACCCATCTCAGCGATGCAAAACCCCTGGGTAATCCCTGCAGTGAGACAGTGGATGCTACGGGCTTTATGAAAAGAAAAACCCAGGAAGCAGAATTATTTATTTCTGCCTCCTTTCCTAGGACAATAGTATTCTTGATGCAATCAGGCTACTGGTAAGGGACACAGGATCGAGGCTGGAGCTGGCACTGGGATAGGTGTCTCAAGCAAACAGCTGCAGCCCAGGGAGCCCAGCCACCTTTGAAGGGAAAACAAAATCTGTCTCATGCTGTCAGGCTGCCTGCAATGTATGTGAATTTTTCCCCTGGGTAAGACAACCTGGCTAGCTTGTGAGGCATCCATGATATGCATGGTGGGGCTGAGGCTAGTGGGTATGCTTGGGCTGTTTTACATCTAGGTCCCATCAGGGCAGAGAGGGAGATGGCAGCTCCTGGAGAGCCCTGGCTTCACTCACTGACAGATTTTACAGCTGAGGGAGTGTAGCTGGCCAGGCTGGGGGATGGAGTCGCGACGTCTGGGCCATTTCACCCTGATTAGACCCCTCCCAGCCCTCCTCCTGCCCTGGGGAGGCAGATAAACCCCATGAACAGGAGCCTCGCCAAGCACTAGGGAGCCTGCAAAGCTTTTAATAGCCCAGGAGCCTGCAGCTTGCTTCCCTGGATGTGCATTAAAATTCCCCTCGGAGCCAGCAGCGCTGTGGGAAGTTCACATTGATCCTGATGATACACACTGAGCAAAGGCCAAAATTGTGGGAGCAGCTCCAGCTTCACATGGCACATGGAGAAGGACACCGTGGGGGATTCACACTGTGTCTACAAACAAGCTCTTAATTGCTTGATAACATCAGCCTCGTGTTAACCCTTTCCAAATTATTCATGAATATACCCTTGTGAAATTACTTAATTCACTTATAAATAGGAAATAAAGGGTGATAATCCCAGATTAGAATGGTTTGGGTTGGAAGGGACTTTAAAGACCACCTGGTTCCAACCCTCCTGCCATGGAAAATGAAAAATGAAAAAAAATCCCCAGACAAAATCTATTATATATTCAGCTGCATAAAAATGTAGTGGTCTAGGGGAGGGAGGTATTGTGCCATCTCATGCCTGTTACAGGAGAGCTAATGGCAGGGCAAGGAGATTGGGGCAGAGGGATGGAAGAGGAGGAGGAAAGAATTTAAATTTATCAGACAGGAAGGAATCTGTCTGACTCTCAGCACCTTTGCCAACAGCTTTCTCATCTCATTTAACAAAACACACAATTGCAGAATAATGAAGGCTGGAAGAGACCTTCAAGATCATTGAGTCCAACCATTCCCCCAGCACCACCATAATCACCTCTACACCATATCCCCAAATGCCACATCCAAACACTCCCTGAACACTTCCAGAGACAGTGACTTGATTACCTTGCTGAGCAACTTATTTCAAAGCCTGACTGCTGTAGCAATGAAAAAAAGCTTTTCTAATATCTAATCTGAAACTCCCTTGGTGCAATTTAAGGCAGTTTCCTCTCATCTTGTCACTTGTTAGCTCAGATAAGATACCAAGCCCTACCTGGCTAAACCCTCCTTTCAGGTAGTTTTAGAGAGTGAGAAGGTCGCCCCACTGAGCCTCCTTAACCCAGACTAAACAACCCCAGCTCCCTCAGCTGTTCCTCATAAGGCTTGTTTTCTAGACCCTTCCCCACCTTTGCTACCTTTGTGGGGCAAGATGCAAGATGGCAAGAGCCATGCAAAAGTTGGTGGGCTGCCAGCTCAAATCCAGCCCAGGGTGCAGCTGCCACCCCACATGTCTCATGCCATAGAACAGGTAGCAGACCCCAGCCTGTGGCTGGAAGATGGGCAGCCCCAGCACACATTAGCAGTGGATAAAGAGTGTTTGCTTTCACCTTATTTGCTTGTCCAGGCTGTGCTATGCCAGCCTGGAGTCAGAATGGAGACCTTGCAGTGGGCAAAAGGCTGGTCTGTGGTGTTTGATGGAGCACAGTTGAGTCCTGGGTGGCAACAGGATATTCTGGTGGTTTATTATCTCCTGCTCAGAGTCTTGCACATTTGATGGAAAAGTGCTGCAAAGGAGCTTAGGGGAAGGAGGCTGAGATGGGTTCCCCTCATCACTGATTAGTGATTCATGGTCACTACCACCCAACAGCCGTGACTGAACCTGCCTATGTGGATGTCTGTGCAGGCACAGCTCAGCTTATCCCTAAAAATACATAAACACAGACCTTGGAGTGGCAAATAGCCCCTGCCTGCTTGTACAATCTCTGTTCAACATCCTGTTACCTTAATGGAGCCTGTTGTTAATTGCTGAGTGGCATGAGCTGGTGTGGCTGGAGGGTCCCTAAAACAGAGCAGAGCATCTCCTCTCCTGCAACCATGGGACAAAAAATGTGCAGCCTTAAAACACATAAAAAAAGAAGACAAGGTGGGGGATTCCTTTCAGGATCTAGACTCAACATTCAGCAAAATAAAAACACAACACATGATGTGATTTTGGGGGTTGTCCTATGTAGGGCTTGGAGCTGGACTCAATGATCCTTATAGGTCCCTTCCAACTCATATTCTGTGATTCTGTGATTTACAACTGGAAATAACCAGTGTTTATCAGCATATTTACACAGAATTACAGAATGTAAAGGGTTGGAAGGGACCTTAAAGATCATCAAGCCCCAACCCCACTTCTCTATTTACATCAGGACTGAAGTGATGATGAGTACTGGGGATCAGGACCAGCAAAAATAAGTGATGGGATATGAGAGGCAGCCTAGACCCATCACAGGAGGGAGACAACTGTTTATACAGGACTGGATGAGGGTTTTTTTCCTGCAACTCTTTCCCACTAGCTTCAGGGGCAAAAAGAAACTTTTGTTGAAGATGATGCTTCATGGGAACATGTTGAATTAATCAATATTTTCCAAGGAAGAAGGAGGAACACTTCAGCAGCATTGCTACACTTAAATCTGTCTTTTTGCTTTTATACTTCTCACTGTGTTTTAATTATAGCTTTATTCTCAAGTGTTGAATTCAAGGGTGTATTTAAGATTTTTGGATTGTCTTATCAAAAAAAAAAATCTAAATTGCAATGAGAGAAAATGTTTTCTGAGATTTAGTGGTCCCAGTTTCACCCCTCCCTTCCTAGGCTGTCACATGCCTGGAGGGATGGGTGGCTCCAACAGCCTGGCATGATGTTTCCCTACCCAGCCCAGCTCTTCCTCTCCAAACCCAAACCAGCCCATACTCAGGGATTCGGACCCAGCTCTGCTTGTCTGCCAGGAAAGGACCCTGGAGGAAATGTGGCTTTGGAGATGTTGCAAAACTCCTCTGAGAGTTTTTTTATAATGTTTCTCATTTCTGTTTGGTCTGAAGGCATCAGAGAGGTTGGAGAACAAGCAGCTGACAGGAATCACTTGATCTCAATACCCATGCTAAAATCAAGGATCACATTGCAGAGCTCAAAGGCATTTTTTGGGCTGCTTGTCCATTTGCAGGGCTTATGCTTGAGCAAAACTCCAGCACTTCCAAGGGCAGAGAGAGCTTGGCTGGGACCTGAACTTCAGGGCAATTCCTGGGGTTTTGCCCACCAGCCACACCACTTGATGTGCTCACCATCATCCCAGACAGCTCCTGTGTGTAACCCTAGCCTGTTCTGTGTGATGTACAGTGGGAAACACAAAATTTGAGTTTTCTCAGTTTATTGGAAGGTATCTGGGCACAAAAGCTCTTCTCCAGGGTTCGTACTGTTACCTCAATTAAAATAAAATGTTGAAAAGGGAGTTGGAGAGGGCCAGAGGCATTAGAGCTCATCTTTTTGTGGTTCCATATTACTAGCAGGGTGTTATATTCATGTAAATTAGTCCCTGACCTGGAAATGGAAAAAATAACCAGGGAAAGAATTCATGCCTCTATTTAAAACTAATAAATAAAAAAATTCTGGCATGACAACAGTCTGTTACTTGGTTCTGCCTGCAGAGAGCAATGGGGAAACACTTGGAGCAATCCCTGTCTCTGCCCTTGGGAATGCAAAAATGTGCTGACTTGTGCAGGCAGGAGACTTCAACTTTGACAGGCAGCGATATGCTGCAGCCAGTTGTTTGGAAAGAGAAATTTAATACTTGGGTTTCCAATGTTTCCTTGCCTTCACAGTGTCCAAATCCCTCCCCAGGCATTTGGAAGTGCTCAACACCTGCTTTAAAACACTACTAACTGCTCCTAATGACTGGCCAGGGAGGTTTGCAGCAGCTCCCTCCTACCAGTAATAATATGCAGGACATCCAGAAACAGGCAAAATGCCAAAACCATGGTGGGGGGAAAAATCCAGCTAGACATTTCAAGGACCTGGCAGGGTCTTGGGTGCTGCATCCACTGTTCACAAAACCTCTTAATTCCACCACAGCCCAACCCAAAACCCTCCACCCAAACACGGCCAAACCTTACAGGTCCGATATCCAAACACAACTTTAACCCTTCCTCAGAGATGGAGTTAATAGAAGAAACAATGCCTCCAGCTGACTCTGATCCCCTGTTTAAGCAAAAAGCTCTGTGATCCCACCTAGTCTCACACCTGCATCTGCTCAGCATCAGCCCATGACACACCACAGCAGCTCAAACAGGAGCAGAGTCCTTTGATATGGCTGTGTCCTGCAGGCATTTGGGATCTAGGGATTATTCACAGCCCTGGCATAGGCTGTGGGGATGCAGTGAAGCACCCCAATCTTCTGCCAGCCTCAATACACCTGCCTCCCGGCAGCTTTTGGGAGAGGACCAGCAGTGTTGGTGCCAGCCCTCTTCTCTCCCACAGATGTTATGTTCCTTCCATAGGGATTTCCAGTGAAGGTTTCCACCTTGCTCTCCCTTTATTGACAAATAGGGGAAAGATATTTTTGGGGATGTACTGTTTGCCTGACCTCCTTTAAACCTCCCTGCTATGGAGAGATTGGAGCAGCCTTTGAAACCTATCCTAAAAACATAGAGGTGGCTGCTGTGGGTGGGTTATTCTGCATCAAACCTATACACCTCCATTTTACATGTATTAGTTCCCCCTGCCACACACCCACTGTGTTTTAAATGGGACTATAGTAACCACCTGGGTTTTCCTGAAGGATTTATTTAGCTGCATCTTAAGCCCAGAGGTGGGAAATTCTCATTCATCAGGTTCAGGGAACTCCAGAGTGAGTGGCAGTGATCTGGGGGGTGGGTTTGGGAAGTGTGTGGAGCATTTCACCATTTCTGGGAGCAGAACATCAGTTTGGATGGGGTGTGTTTTGCACCACGGCACCCCCCTGGGGTCATGTATCCCAAGGGCCAAGGCTGAGGAGAAGCTGTGTGAGGTGCAGTGGATGCTGGCAGCAAGCTGGCACAGGTCTAGGCAGCTCAGCAGTTCTTTATACTGAACTGACTTGAACTCAGGCTTGGGAAAACCCAGGCTACGCTGAGTGCTGCCTCATCACGTCCTGGCAATTCCCCTTTTACGCTCCATGAATGAGAAATCTGTAGCTGAAAATCAAAGATCCTGGAAGCCTGCTCCCTATTAAATTTAATATCCCGAACTTTATAGGTATGTGTCACTCCAGGAGAGACAGAGCTGTGTTTAAAGTACAAGTAAAATGTCAATTCCTTGATGTGGAAATAGTTCTCACTTTACATTTCTGCATGAGGTCCTGGCATGAGTTAGGGCTGCTAAGCCCTGCTGTAATAACGTTTAAAGTAAAGTCCTAACCAGACAGCAAGAAATATGTATTTTATAGAGCTAAATGTAAAGTCATCCATCTAAAAAGAAAAAAAAAAAGAAAAACAAAAAAACCCATACAGGTGCAATTTGCAGGTGTCAGGCTATCCAAGGGAAAGTGAATTTTTCTAATCAGCAAACCATGAGCTCCCAGAGCCCCAGCAGCATCTGAAGGCACAAATGTTTGCTATATAAAAAGCAGGAGGTGGGGTTCCTTGGGAGCAATAAGCCTCTTAGATGGATGCCTGTAACAGGAAGGAGGTCTGGAGAGGAGCCCAAGAGTGCTGTGCATGTAACCCAGAGGGAGGCACTGCAGGAGACCTGTGACTCCACGTCAGAAAGAGCAAAGGTGAAATCATGGTTGAGCAGAGCCTAAAACAGTGCCACACATGAGCTAGGCAGGATGAAGTTCATCCTCATCGGGCAGGTAATGAGCTCAACAAAACCCAGTGGCCAAGGCTGACCTGCAGCCAGCACAGGCTGACACGCCACGCACCACATACCCACAGCCAAAATCCCCTCCTCAGCACCAGGGCTGACAAACCTTGGGCTGGATGGTTTCCTAAAAGACATCCGCTCACTTGCTCAGGAATTAATTTTGGGATGTGGGGTGGAGTAGGTGACAAGAGCTGCCCCTTCCTGCATGAATACGAACCACCACGGCTATTTTCCCCTCCCTCTGAAGATGAAGGAGGCTGATTACAAGGGACTCGATTTTCTACCACAATAGGAATAGGGAATCACAATTTCTGCTTATTCAACATAGAATCATAGAATATCCTGGGTTAGAAGGGACCCACAAGGATCACCAAGTCAACTCCTGGCCCTGCACAGGACACTCCAACGATCCCACCTTGTCCCTGAGAGCATTGCCAAATGTTTCTTTAGCTCTGGCAGCCTTGGGGCTGTGACTACTTTGCTGGGGAGCCTGTTCAGTGCCCGACCACCTGCTGGGGGAAGAACCTTTTCCTAAAATCCAACCTAAAGCCCTCTGACACAATTTCAGGCCATTTCTTTGAGTGCTGCTGCCTATTGGTTCCCATTTATTATTCAATCAAGAATATCCCACAGGGCTGCAAATAACGCAGCATGAACCAGGCAGGATGCTGCAGGTACAGCTCCATGTCACAGGCAGGATCTCAGCTTCTGAAATATCCCAACAAGCATCTGGCATTCCTGAGAGAGTTAGGACTAAGTCAATGTTTCCATCATCAACCTCCCTTTCAGTGATGTTTGTGCTCTCACAATGCCAAAACTTGGAGCAGAAGCACACAGCCCAGATGCAGTTTTATTTGGTAATAAATAGCTTAAATCTCATAAGCCATTTTTTATTTTGGCTTAAACATGTAAAATGGGAAAAGAAAAATGTGAGAGATTTTTTTTCTTCCTACCTTGTAATAACTTTGGAAAAGCAGATTATACTGAAAAATGGTAGGGTTTTTTTTCAGATACAGACAGTACATAATGCCATTTCTCAAACATTTTTCCCCTTCAACATCTACTCTTTAACAGTATCAATATCCTTCCCTCAGTGCAGTGCCATCATTGCAGTCCCAATTTTTTAGGGGTGACTCATTATTCAATCATTGTCACAGTAAGCCTGAAGTTTTTGAAGAGTTAAAATGGCAAATTTCCACAAGCAAATTTCCATGGGAAAGTCCCACAAGCCCTTTAATCAATATCAGTAGCATTTTGAGGATGGATTGCTGTTTTAACTGTGGCCTTGTGACATCCCGTTTCTCTAGAGTTCAGGCAATTATTGCAGCCCAGCACTCTCTACCCAGTCCCTGGATGAGCACTGCTTTTCGTCAGCAATCCTCCAGGATTTCTGCATTTTCACATTTACTCCAAATTCAGACTTTGCTCTACTGGGGCCAGCTACTTCCCACTGGCCAAAAGCCACGGAAACGCCCCAAACCCCCAGCCTGAGGACTTGGCTGCCCTTCAAAAGTCCACCTCAGCTGGAGCAGAGAGAAATAGTGATTTTGCTCATATGGTCAAGCTCCAGCCATTGGAGGTTCCCTAGTGGGGTACTGGGCTACTGTCCAGATGGTGCCATTGCCAAAAGCTTTATTATCTACAGGGCAGGGGTTTTTTTGCAGAAGGCAGCTGGGAGGGATTCTGGGAATGGGAACATCGCACTGGTATGAGGAGCTGGACTGATTATGAGTCAGGGCCATGCAACATGGCCTGAGGAGGATTCTGCAGATTTCATAGAAAATGGGTTTGGAGGAACCTTAAAGATCATCTCGTTCCAACCCTTCTGCCATGGGCAGAGACACTTTCCACCAGACCAGGTTACTCCCACTGTGTCCAGCCTGGCCTTGAACATTTCCAGGGATGGGACAGCCACAGCTTCTCTGGGCAGCCTGTGCCAGGGCCTCACCATCAATACTTTCATCCTAATATCTAGTCAAAATCTGTCCTCTTTTAGTTTGAAACCACTCACCCTTGCCCTATCACTATCTGCCCATATAAAAAGTCCTTTTCCCTCTCTTTTATGAGTGCCCTTTTAAGTACTGGAAAGCTGCAATGAGGTCTCTCTGGAGCCTTCTCTTCTCCAGGCTGAACAACCCCTTTCCATGGGGTGCAGATCCATCCATTGTCCCCTCAGAGCTACATCGCCCTTTGCTGGGAGGGAGAATGGAAGACAACCATGCAAGGCTGGATAGTGCACTGATCCCATGGCTCAGCTTCCCCAAATCCCAGCAAAGCCAGTGAAGAATTGCTTCCAAGAGAGGTACAGGCAATTTTCTGGCTGCAAGCACGGCAGGCGTCTTGTGCTGCAAAGCCCACCCCTTGTCCTACCAGGACCCAGCCTGCTGTCACTCCTGTGTACATGGAGTCTGCAGGAAGAACAGGATGGCTCACATATGGTGTGGATTCACACATGATCCAGGTGACTCACTGAACGGGGGAGTCATGAATCGGAAGAAAAAACCCCAAATATACAGGTGTACTTTGGGCAATCTGCCCTTAGAAATACCAGCCATGAGCCACATTACAGAGCACGTAGGAGATGTCACAGCAAGGAGTCATTCATGTGAAACGGCTCTGACGCAGCACAGCAATTGCACCCAACCAAGAAGAATCCTCCGGCTGTGATTTTTTTTTTTAAGGAAGTTTTAGGTGAACAAATTGCAACACTGTACCCTTACAGCAGCCTATAGACCTTAGAGCCTCTTCCAGTGCCTGAGGGGGCTCCAGGAGAGCTGGAGAGGGATTTTGGATGTGAGCATGGAGTGACAGGATAAGGGGGAATGGCTTAAACTAAAGGAAAGTAGATTTAGATTAGATATTAAGAAGAAATTCTTGACTGTGAGGGTGGCAAGGCACTGGCACAGGTTGCCCAGCGAAGCTGTAGATGCCTCAACCCTGGAAGTGTTCAAGGCCAGGTTGGATTGATGGGACTGGTCTAGTGGAACGTGTCCCTCATGGCAGTGGGGTTGGAACAAGATGATCATTCTTGGCCCCTCCAACCCAAACCATTCTATGATTTTATGATCCAAAGCTTCCTCCAGCCACAGCAAGGTCTTCCCACCCCTCATTCAGATGAGATATAACCCAGATCCCACAGTGGGGTCTTTGGAGGAAACACGAGGTATGCTCCACGTTTGGGAAGCATTTGCTCAACATCAGGCTCGTGCCAGGAATGTCTGTTCAAATCCATGCTGGCTTCACTCTCTGCAGGGAAGACACAGCGGTGGGTCTGCACTCCCAGTGCTTGCCCGTCAGTGAGGGCCTTTCATTTTTATTCTAAAACTGAAGTCAATAATGTAATTAAACTACTCTAAGGAAGCAAACCCAGCCACCTCAAACAGAAAAGCTGTTGCAGAGCCAAAAGATCAATTCATGTGTACATTTAAGACACAGGAACTACGACAAATCCAGAATGAACCAAGCTGAGTGGCAACGGAGACCCACATGCGAACTGCAACCCCTGATTCGTGAGGCATGAGGGGCTTGAGCAGATGAGGATGCAGGGGAGGAGGAGAGGACTTGACAGCAAAGTCTGCTCCCTCCCTTGAGCAAAACATCACTTCCAGCAGTCTGCTCTCCATGTAATCAGTTCAGGCAAAGCTAAACTGAGCATCACAGGGTGGGAAACTGGTCTGTGTCCATCATCTTCAGACCACATCAATCACTTGGCTGGACACGATGGGCACCTTGTGGGATGGAGGGAGCTGCTGGGAGCTGCTGGGAGAAGAAAGTGCTTCTCAGCAGAAGACAAACCAAACCAAGTGGCCTTAATTCATCTCAAGGGAGGATTACCAAGGTAATAGTGGGTGAGTTTATCTCCCTTTACCATTTTATTTCTAAGAACTTCCTCTTCCCACCACATGCCCTGCCAGGACCCGAGCTGACCTCCTGATATGATTTTTACCATTCCTGACAGTGTTTTAGCTGAGCGTGTTCAGACAGAAACATTTTTCCTCTTTCACGTGGATGTTGTTTTCATTACCTTGGAAACCTACACACTGCCATTCAGTATAACCAGCAAGTACAGCAGGAACAGGGGGGCTGCTCAGCCCTCAGCCCCGCTGGACCAGCAAACCCCCTTGCTATATTTCCTTAGCAGCACCAACTTGCCACCAATATCTTGTTTTCCAAAGCCAGCCCTGCTGTTGAGAAACAAAATTGGCATTCAGAGAGAATTTTACTCTGGGGGCTGTGGGTACTGCTCTTAACAGCAACAACAAAATAAGAAGAGGTTTTTGGTTACAGGGTAAAGAATAACCTGTAAATTGTTGTTTATAGGGCTGGTTAAGTGCCTCATAATCACAAATAATGGCAATGACTGGAGTTCCTGAGTTGTCAGCAGGAGGGAGAAAGGTGAGATGATGTGGCAGAGAAATCCTGGGTCTCCAAACTGGACACCAGACACTTGTAAGCTTAATTGATGCATCCATCCACAAGTTTTCAGGACCAGTCCCTACCCGCCACATCTGGGAGGAGATTCCTCTCATGCCACTGGGTTAATTTATGTTTGCAGGCTTTCTCATACAGACTTTTAGTGTGTTTAATAAGTGTGAGGTTCAGCTGCTCCTCAGACTCCTGGTCTTGCATCTCTGGAGGTTGTGGGAGACCCAGTGTCAGACACCAGAAATTGGACTGGGGGAGGATGAGTGAACCCAGTTAGTCCATCCATACATGTCAGAGCCAAGGGATTTGCCAGTTAATTAGAACAATTCTATTAGGAAGAGGTCGGTGTCCTTGGGGAGAAGCCTGCATCCCTGCTGAGCTCTTCCCACAAGTGCCTGACCCTCCGGTTAAACCGATGCTTTGACACTGCTTTTCCCGGATAAAATTCCTGTCCAGCATAGTTTCTGTGCTGACAACTTTGATGTCAGATGAAGCCTTTAAAAGACCAGATTTTCAAACAAATGCAGGATGTGTTGATCTATCTAGCAGAGACATGTCCCTTGCCATCCCCAGGAGCTGGGATGGGAGGCTGGCAGATGGACAACGCTCCATTTCACAGCTGCTGATTAAACTGCCATGACAATGCTCGGCAAAACGCCAAATTAATTAGCACTAGCCACATGATCTACAAGTGCCTTTTGGCTTTAAAAGAGAAAATAAAAAACCTAAGGATTTTCCAAATTCACTTTCACACACCTCACCGGCCTGACATTTTCCCTTGAATTTGCTGTACCTGAAGTTTTGTCCCTCTTGCATAAAGGCTTGTGCCATTTTTAGATGCCATGGGTTTGAACATGTGGCACAAGGAACTCAGAGCCCATATAGCTCTTGGCCTTTTGGAGAGGATGGACTAATCTTTGGCTGATATTTAGCAGAGGCTTGCAGCACCACACACAACCTCTAGCTTGATACTGTTGTGACCTTTCCGCTTCATTTACAAGACCATCTGAAATTTGTTTGATTTTGGTTCCTCTGCAGGGCCTTCAAGCAGACTTTTCATTCCATGGCAAACCACGGCACACCCAAACTAGCTGTTTCTGTGCTTACATGCACCCTTTTTCCCAGCAGTAGGCAGTTTTCAGCCCTGCAGACCACACACACATGACCAGGAGCGAGAAGGCACATCCTGGAGGGCACTGGATTAGCTCCAGGGAGGTGGGCAGCCCATTTACTGTAAGATAGCTCAGCTCTGGCTGGGTGTAACACTCCTGCTTCTCATGGAGTGGAGGCATCTCCTTCCCAAAGGATGACACCTTTTACAATATCATGGCCTTAGGTTTCAAGAGGCATTTAGGACACTGTAATTTGATCTTTTATAGAATCATAGAATTGTTTAGGTTGGGAAAGATCTCTAAGATCATCAAGTCCAAACATTCTCCCAGCACTGCCAAGCCCACCACTATACCATGTCCCTAAGTGCCACATGCATATGTTTTTTAAACATTTTCAGGGATGGTGACTCCACCACTTCCCTGGGCAGACTGTTCCAGGCCTGGATACCCCTATCAGTGAAGAAATGTTTCCTAATATCCAAATAGGATATCAGGAATATTTTATCTGGTGCTAAGCCAGTCCAGAGCTTCCTCCTAGCCCCAGAGAGACATCTTCATCTGCTCCAGACTGAGGGACCACGCTCTTCCTTGCCAAACAGCTGGGATGGCTTCTTCTCTAGTTTTATTTTGTTCTGGCAAGGACCCCATGCTGAGAACCCTCTGCCTAAGTGTCACCTGCCTGCCCTGCTGCTACAAGGGGCAAGTGAGGCTCATATGGAGAGGGGAATGGACAATAAACCTGGCTGTGATTCCAGTCAGGACACATATTCATACAGTTATCTTTGGCACTCACAGGGTAGCAACTTGTCAGTGTTGGGTCTCAGACAGATCCCAAAGCCCTGAGCCAAAGGCAGAGGTTTGTGTGTCTTCCCACAGCCTTGAAATTCCCACAGGAAGGGAGGAAAACATCCTCCACCCGGCCTATTTTGTGACCCAGCTGCACAGATGTTCTCAACTGTGAACAACCTCACCGAGGGAGCATCCCAAATCAGTGCAAGCCCCCCCAGTCCCTGGGTATATCATACCCAATCAACTTGCTGCCTGCAATTCCAGCAGAACAAGGTCTGCAACTGCGCACCAGGCATGAGGAGTGATCACATCCACTCTGGGCACTCATGGGTTTTCAGAAGGTGACTATCGCCAAGCCAGATGGGCACCACAGGGAGCCCAATTGCTGCAGGTAACACACCTGCAAGGAAGGATGCCATGGGGTGATGGGTGCATCAGGAGAGACCCCCATGGGTGAGGGTCTTGGGATACAGAGCCTGTGCAACTCAGCAAAGCAGAGACCAGAAGGGTGATGGTGATCATTGAATCATAGAATCATAGAATCAGTTGGGTTGGAAGAGACCTCCGAGATCATCAAGTCCAACCCTTAATCCATCCC
>JAOXXN010000364.1:1881355-1896656 GCA_026770055.1 Myrmophylax atrothorax
GTCAGGGAGTTGCAGAGAGTGAGAAGGTCCCCCCTGAGCCTCCTTTTCTCCAGGCTGAGCCCCCCCAGCTCCCTCAGTTGCTCCTGCTGCTCCAGTCCCTTCCCAGCTCTATTCCCTTCCCTGGAAATGCTCCTGCCCCTCAGTGTCCTTCTTGTTGTGAAGGACCTATCTGAGTGGGACCAAGAGCATCTCAGAATTTCCCACTAATCCTGGACAAACAGCCTGTGCAATATTCCTTCTTGCAGCACACAAGATCCTACCAGGAAACTGTCTGGTCACCAAGTGGAAAAAGTGCACTTTCTTTCAGTGTCACCTTTGAGCCCCAAGGATTTTTACTAATTACCAAATTTAATTTATTTTGTTCTCTTCTAGGGGCTATGGCTTTGCATTGCTGGGCCTGTATTGTTTGTGTTACAGCCTGCTGGTGTCCACAGAAATTTCAAAGTAAATATCAGTCACACATTAAGGTCAGGAAGCTCAATTCCATTAGCAGGTGGCAAGGCTCAGCCTTCCTGGAATGAATGCTGCTCTCACCCCCTAATGATAGCAGCAGAGGAACTGGGCAGTGCCAGCCTATGGTGATTGGCACTCCACTGACACTGGGGACCACAAAACTGATTGCAATAGTTCATTCACCTTCTGCAAATCATGGCTTAAGTTTTCCTGACCTGTGACAAATCTGCATGAGCTGCAAATCGAGAGATAGAACCAAGAGGAATGGGGGGGAAAAAAAGCACAAAAAAATCCTTTAAAATTTTTCCAAAAGCAAGAAATAGATTTCAGCAGGGTTGTTCTGTCTCAGTTTCAAGACTTCACCCCCAGCCATATATTCTGGCCTCACTTTGTGAGCAAGGTTAAAGGTTTCTCATCAGGCTGCCTGCCACAAAGAGGGGTCAGAGGATTCAAAGATTCTTCCTCTTGCTGAACTCATCGACATCAGGTCAGGGTAAGTCCTTTCCAGTCAGACCTATTGGGACCACCAGCAGTGGGACATCTACCTCCCACCTTTGGGTCCTGTACTGGCTGGGAAGGAGGATCTGGCAGAGAAATGAGGAATGGAGGTGTCTTCCCCATCGCCATCCCAACACCTTCCTTACCCATTGCAGCACAGCCCTGTGGCCAAGCACACCTGCAGCTTCTCTCCCTGCCTACACAGTGAAGTGGAATGGCTGCTGTCTTCCATGGGCAAAGGAGACCTAGCAAAACATCAGAAAGTGCTTTTCTGACTTTTTAGCACAATTAACCCAAACCCAAGGGTGCAGGGAGCCCATGTCTATACCACACCAAGCTGCAACTTCTTATAGATCTTTACCTTGGAGGGTCGTGAGGCCCTGGCACAGGTTGGGCAGAGAAGCTGTGGCTGCCCCATCCCTGGAAGTGTCCAAGGCCAGGTTGGACAGGGCTTGGAGCTGGTGGGAGGTGGGAGGTTCCCTTCTAACTCAAAACAGTCTGTGATCCATAGTTTATTAAAACTCCATTGGGTATCAAGGTGAGGATGTTTTCCACCACGTAACACAACATGGAGGAGAAGATGATGCGGGCTAAGTCAGGAGCTGCTCTGTTGAAGCCAGATGGCCATTCCAGTTGTGTGTAACTACCCAAGGTGTGTGCTCAACACCATCATTTCCAAGACATTCTGAAAGTGTAATTGGGGTGAAGAAGAAGATGTAAGAAAGAGGGTAAAATAGGACTTTAAGGCACTACCACAGCATAAGGAGTCTGCGTTTCAGGCTGTAAGCTGTCACATCATTATTGCTGAGGCATTTGGGAGGTTTATAATAGCTCTGTTACTCTGTAAAATTCACCCTTCCTAAAGGAAAACATTTATTTCACTCAAGTACAAATAAGAGCTAAATACAGGCAGATCAGTTTAATAGTGTAGTTATGCCTATTAAAGCGACTGTAAAACTAACATCAGGGCATTTCACATTAATTCCCTCTCAGTGACTCCAGATCTGATTTACTTTGACAAATCCCTTGCTATGGAGAAATGGCCACAAATCTCCACGTCCCTGTATCAAGGGGCATCGCAAAAAGTCACTGTTGGACTCAAAAAGTCAAGATCTATCAGCTACATGGGGAAAGAAAACCTATTGATCAGAGCAGCAAGACAAGGAAGTAGCATAGATAGTGTCAGCAGATAGTTTTCCCCCCAGATCATTATTTTAAGCAGGTGTCATGGAGGAGATGGGGCCTGAGTCACTCTTCCCACTACTGTAGTAGGTGACCTGGGAAATTTCCACCCCTTGGATTTCAGCCAAATAATTTCCAAACAATTATTTAAAAAATAATATATATTTAAGTCTGTGACATTAAGAACGGATTGAGATTTTTGGTTTTCATCCAAGAATCTCAGCTTTATCAGCTTTCTGTTTAATTTCCAAATCCGTTTCCTGAAGAAAACAAAGAGATCCAACCAAGTTTTTATGGCTAAATACAATCCTTCAGACCTTTCCTGCAACACATTTTCTCAAAAGTGACCACAAAAAGGAGGATAAGAATGAGAAATCCACTTTCTTATCCACAATTATGTTTTCTTGTGCATTTCACCTACAAAGGAGCAGACTCATCTGCATTTTCCCTGTTCCCTGAATTTCACACCCAGTAGCCTGGGAGACAGTCACTGGTGTACCATTCAGGTGGAGAAATGAAGGTGAGAGATCAAAAGCTCTTATTCGACCTTAGGGAGGACCAGAGGGTCCAAGTGGGGACCTGCAGAGCTGGGTGTCAGCATGTTGTGCCCACTGCCCATCTGCACCCACACACGGGTGTCTGGGTAAGCAGGAGCATGTCCAGCACTTTGGGAAGAGCCAGTTTCTGCTTCAGGTGTTGGACCTTGGACCAGACGTCTGGTGGTTTGGGATCACAGAATCATGAAATGGTTTGGGTTGGAAGGGAAATTTAAAGGTCATCTTGTTCCACTGCCCTGCCATGGACAAGGACACCTTCCACCATCCCAGGTTGCTCCAAGCCCCATCTAACCTGGCCTTGGACATTACAGGGATGGGGCAGCCACAGCTTCTCTGGGCAACCTGTGCCAGGGCCTCACCACCAACATTGTAAAAAAACTTCCTAAAAATGTTATTCCTACCCAGCATCTTCTGGGACAGCTGGGACAGCTCAGAAACTGGAGTGAAAATAACCCTAGATGTGCATTTTCCATTTATATTGTCAGTTCACAATGTAACTGAACCTTTAGAAAGAGCAGAAAACTATTACAAGGTTCTTTCCCAGTGCTAGCCCAGAAGAAGAATTCTGCCTAGATGGAAACAATACAGCACAAATAACACAAATCCATGTAAATATCCACTGGATGAAGGTTCTGGCAGATACCAAGTAGAAGAGAGAGAAGCATCATTTACAAAGGGGTGTTTCAGATTTAACCCAGCCCTGGGGGAAAAAAGTAACATCTGTTCAAGCCACAAAATCTGTTGACTCCTCAGAGCCCCTAGTTACAGACAAAAGGAATTAAAAGTTGGGATCTGGACTTCTCAGCCACATTAATTAAAGGCTGGAGCCTCTAGAACATCAGACAAGCCACACGGTGTGTTTCTAAAATTTCTCTAATGCTTTTGAGAAAGATGGTCTACAAAGCATCTAACCCTGCCCCTCCTTTCATGAGAACCATTTTGACCAAGCAGACAAATCCCAGCTCCATTAGGAGGTGTGGGCTGGCTCAGAAATTACCCAAGATTTGGCAGGTCTGCAAACATCTAGTCCTGAAGTGGTGCCTGCAGGCTGTCCCCAACCCCTGAATACCCTCACAGAGAAAGCTAGTGGGCAAAATCTTAATTCCTGACTTTTAGTCCATTGAGGACAAGAGCAAATGGCCCCAAGTTGTGTCAGGGGAGGTTTAGACTGGATGCTGAGAAAATGTTTCTTCACTGCAAGTGGAAATTTTGAAGTCAGGCACTGGAACAGGCTGCCCAGGGGAGTGATGGAATCACCATCCCTGGAGTGTTCAAGAAATGTGGATGTGGCACTTGGGGACATGGGTTAAGGGTGGCCTTGGCAGTGCTGGACTCAACCTCAGAGGGCTTTTCCAACCTTAAAGATTCTACAATTCTGTGACTTTACAGTGGGATCATTCCTATTTTTTACAGAAACAACAAACACTGTACAGATGGCAAACGTCCTCCTGGGACCCCTGCATTCAGCCACAGTCCTGAGTGCCCCATTTCTCAATGACAAGAGGTGGCTCATTCAAGCAGGGTGCCCAGCCCTGCAAAGAGCAGCTCAGCAGGCTTGACAAAGGCCTCCTTTCCTCTTAATATTGTGGAAACCAGCCAACAGCCACCCCCTGCCTGGCTTGCAGGAGGAGACCCACAGTTCCCATATCCACCTCCCATCCATCTCAGACCGCACTGTGGGATCTCTATGTTGCTACCTTTCCTTGACTTTCTGGTCCATTGCTTTCTGCCCTAAGAGCCTCCCAGACCTTCCTCTGTGTGTTGCCCTCTCTCCTCCACCATCACCCAGCACTTCCACAAGAGATCTCAGTTAAAATCATTCCCACAGACGCAAATTTTCCAGGAATTTTAAGCCGTGCTCTTTGGAGAGAGCCACCTTTCTCCCCATGGGAGGTGTTATGCAGTGACACACAGAGAAAGCAGCTCCTGGAGCTGATGGATTGGACCCCACACTCAGGAGATGTGGGGAGCTGATCCCTCACCACAGGCCTTGATGAAACAAAGCACTTTTCATTGGCTTTCTGATGTCTGGACCTGAGAAAACCTTTGCACTTTCACCATACTGTTATGTTCTGGGCTTTTATCCTTCTCTTTTCTTTTCTGTTTCTTTTTTTTTTCTTTAATCACAATGTCTCATTTTATTTGTTGGCTTTCTTAAAGCTCCAGCTCCCTGGCATGATGAGGAAGTGTGCACATCATGGCATCATTAGAAACAGGCGTGTTTTTTACCCTGGAAAATAGCAAGTAGGATCTGGGACTATTCATGGACTGGAGAAGAGCATTTCAGCTCAAGGGGCAGGGTGCTAACTCTGCACACCCACCTACTCCATTAAACTTACCTCCAACAGGCTGCTTTCAAAGAGGACTCCCCAAAGTTCTCTGCAGGGGCAGCAGATCTCAGCAGGGATTGTTGTCGTGTGCCCTGGTACATCCCTTCTCCCCTGCACAACCCTCCTACCTGGCCCTGGCACCTCCTTGATGCCCTTTGGCTCTTGTGCTGACCTGGAGGCACCTACCCCCACCAAGGGATGCTGCCAGTGAGCTGGGTTTCTGCAGAGCATGTCCATCTCTGCTTCCCATTTAAATTTCAGGGCTTTAGGAAGGGGGCTTTGCTGCCTCCCCACTCCTACCAGAAAGCTGTGACCAGTTGTGCTATTGCACCAAAAAGAGGGGGTGGGGGAGAGGAGAAGCACCAGTGCTCCCTGTTCAACACAATGAAAGAGCAGCAGCCCTTTTAAAAGGTATTTTCTGCAAAACCTCCATCAAAACCATCATCCCCCTGAAAAGCAGGATTTCCAAAGGTGAAGTTGGATGAGCTGTACCTAGAGCTCAGCTGGCATGACACCATAATGCTCCTCTCCCCTGGCCAAATAATGAATGTGACCAGGGTTTAAAACCCATTATGAGACAGACCTTCCCAACACCAGTTATTACAGCATCCATCACAGCCATCTCCCAGTGCGGCAGCAGCCAGAGCACAGCACTTGTTCTTCAGCTCCCTCACCCCTTCAGCCTCCTCATTCCTTCAACCCCTGCAGAGCCTTCAGGAGCTCTGGACACACCATCACATGGAGACCAGCGCCTTACCCTCCCCTCCACCAACACACCCCAGAACAAGGTACTAAAGCATCTCAAGTGGTTTTGGTAGGTTTGAGCCTCAGAGCCAGCACCAACCTTGAAGAAGATTTTGGTGCCTGGAGAAGGAATGTGAGGAAGGAGCAATTCAAAAAAGCCCATCACATCCACAGGGGAAAGAAAGTACAGCAAATATTATAACATGTGGTGGGAAAAGAGAGAGGTAAAGGTGAAGAAGTCGAGTGAAGGTAAAAACAACAGCAGTGCTGGCCAGAAGGAGGTTTAGGGTGGGAATTAGAAAAAGATTCCTTGCCCAGAGGGGGGTGGGCACTGAACAGGCTCCCCAGGGCAGTGGGCATGGCCCCAAGGCTGCCAGAGCTCCAGGAGCATTTGGACAATGCTCTCAGGGACAAATTGGGACTGTTGGGGTGTCTGTGCAGGGCCAGTAGTTTGACTGTATGAACCCTGTGGGCCTCTTCCAGCTCAGGGTATTCCACGATTCTGTGACTTCTGATCTAGCAGATAACCAGGCTCATAAGGTATTTGCTGAAGAGCAGCAGAAGTTGTGTCACTGCAGAGCCAGAGGATGAACCCAAGCCTGAATCTGCCAGAACCAAGGTCAGCCCAGGCAGAAAAGACCTCTCTCATCACTTAGTTTGTAATAGAAAAGGGTCCAGTGAGAGATGCTGGGCAGTGGATAAGGAATCCCAGCACAAGGAATCCCAGGACAAGGACAAGGGCTCAGCACATCTGGTTCCACACAATCAGGATGACACACGAGCCAGTGTAATATATCCCAAAGAATGGTATGATTGTCCCTGATGTTGTTGGGCTCTGGGCCTTGATTTTGGTAAAGGGGCTCAAAATCACTTGTTACAGAAGAACAGAGTCTCGCAGAACAGTCAGCAAACTAGCTCAGCCTCCCTAACAGCATCCCAACTCCTTTCAGCAGTAACTGCTTTCTGTCCAAGGGACCTTGTCTCCCTTTCCCTTGGTCCACATCCTATTTTTATAAGGCTGTAACTACTTCCTGGTAATATTTTCCTTCCCTGGGATACCTCTGCACCCGACAGAAGAAGCACTTGCACAGTATCACATGCCATCTGGATCTGGCAATACAGGATTCTCCTTGCAGATGATCCAGGGCAAGGTAGTGATACGTCCTTACCTCCAAGGTTCTTCTAAGGTCTCCTCTGACAAAACACCCAGGAATGCCACTGGCAAGTTTGTAATCACATGTGCCAGACAGGTTTCCCTGCTCAAATCAAACAAGGACATGGAGAAGCTGCTGTTTGTTTCTGCAGCCTGGAGGACAATCACAGAATATCCTGAGCTGAAAGAGACCTACAAGGATCTCGAGTCCAGCCCTCAGTGCTGCACAGGACCATCCACAGGAGTCACACCCTGTGCCCCAGAGGATCATCCAAACAGTCCTTGAGCTCTGCCAGCCTGGGGGCTGTGCCCACTGCCCTGACCACCCTCTGGGGGAAGAACCTTTTCTTGAGATCCAACCTAACCCTGCCCTGACACATCTCCAGCCATTCCCTGGGTCCTGTCCCTGGTCAGTGCCTGCCGTTCCTCTGCTCCTCTGGTGCTGATAACAGCGAGGTCACAGGTTCAATCCCCGTATGGGCCACCAAAGATAGTGTCTCGGTTTAGGCCAGTTTTTTCACTAATCCTGGACTGCCTCCTCCTCCTCTCTCCTCCCAAAGTCTTCCCAGCACGGAGAGAGGGGGAAAAAACTGGAAAGAACAGAACTCAAAAGAAACTGAACTGAACTAAAGCAGAAATTATATTTTCTAACATTTACATCTATGTATGCAATTTGTACACACTATGTGGGAGCCCCCCCAGGGAAGAAGGGAGAGGGAATGAATAATAGGGAATGGGGAGAGACAAGAACAAAAACAAAACAAATGAAGCAGACAAATACAATCAAAAAACCTGAAGAAGGAATGGAACAAACTGGCAAAAAAAGTAAAACAACCCCACAATCTCACCATGTCTCAAGCTAGGAAACCAGCTGAAGAAAAGGACCGTCTTGATTCCCTCTGCCCCCTCGAGCCTCTGGAAAACAGGAAGACCAACAACCTCCTATCTCCTCTAGTCCATCCTCCCTTGTTATGTGGAAAAACATGTGTGGAATACCTTTTTAATGACCACTTCCCTAGTTACCCTTAGTTACCAGGGAGGACCAAATCAAACCCATCACATCTCCAGAGGAAGTTGTACCTGCAATGAGGTCTCCCCTCACACTCCTCTTCTCCAGCTGAACACACCAAGGGCCCTCAGTGTCCTCACACACTTCCCCTCCAGGCCCTTCCTCATCTTCATTGCCTTCCTTAGGACACTCTCTAATGGCTTCCTATCTTTCTTACATTGAGGTGACCAAAATGGCCCCGATGTATAGGGTGAACCCAGACCAGCAGAAGTAACTCAGGTGGATGAGACCACGAGGTTACCCATCCCTTTCAGGATTTCCAATCTCTTTGTCATCCTGAAAACAACCTCCAACCCTCCCAAGCCTGGAAACACATCCTTGATGGCAATGGAGGTGAGAAGATAGGAGAGGCAGGGGCTGATATGACCTTCCTGATTCAGGAAGGGGGCAACTATGTTTTGTGACCTCCTGCAGTGGGAACCATCTTTCCAATACTCATCTCAGGGATTAAAGCACTTTCTACAGAATAAACCCAATGGCTTCACAGTACAATAACACTGAGAACTGAGGCAGTCTATTCCTGACCACTGCATGCTCCTCAAGTGAGTATAAAACACCTAATCCACCTCTCTGATATTGAAAAAAAATTATCCCTAGGTGAAACATTTGTATACGAAAAACCCAGCTTAAAAATTGACATGAGTTGGTTTTATGCCCTGCATTCAGCTGATGCTGTTTCTTTTTCCGTCATAAGACAGCATTTCACTTCTGGGGTTGTGGCCTATTTCATCTCCGTTCAAATGAACCATTTAAAAGCCTCTCCCCACCCCCTCATTTTGCTGAAAACCTCAAGGAATATAAAACCAGGAAAATAAATTTTCAGCCAGTGAACTGGAAAATAATCATCATCATCAAAACCAGATACTTCTGTTTTCATGTAGCTCTAGTCCCTGGCAACTCAGTTCAGTGTAAGTGTCACCAGCTGAGCTGCTGGCCCACCAACTATTGCTCACCATAGCACCCCCCTGCTGCTATGGGGACAGGACATTTCTTTCTTTGAGGCCCAGTTCCTGGTCAATACCACAATTTTCAGCTCACAGGTTGAAGGAATAACCTGAGAGGCAAGAGTCCAGTCACCAATGGTTAATTTACTGCATCTCTCAGCCAGAGAGATGAGCAACAGATTAAGGATGGACAATGGTTCTTGCTGCTGATTTGATAAGCTCAGGAAGGTATGGAATCACAGAATTATTTACATTGGAAAAGCCCTCTCAGATTATTGAGCCCAACCATTCCCCAGCACTTACAAGGCCACCACTAACCCATGTCCCCAAGTGCCACATCCACACAGCTTCTAAATCCCTCTAGTCATGGTGATTCCACCACTACTCTGGGCAGCTGTGCCAGGGCTGGACAGGTCTTTCAGTCAAGAATTTTTCCCCAATATCCAACCTAACCTTCCCCTGGCACAGCTTGAGGCCATTCCCTCTCCTGTCCCATTTCCCTGGAGCAGAGCCCGACCCTCCCTGGTTTTCCCCTCCTGTGTGGGAGTTGCAGAGTGAGAAGGTCCCCCCTGAGCCTCCTTTTCCCCAGGCTCAGCCCCCCCAGCTCCCTCAGCCGCTCCTGTTGCTCCAGGCCCTTCCCAGCTCCGTTCCCTTCCCTGGACATGCTCCAGCCCCTCCATGCCTTTCTTGACTGTCCAGGCTGTCATTTCCCACCCAGGCCAGGTTCACACAGCCTGGAGACCTCAGCTATGTCTGTTGTCACCTCCAGGCTCTCCCAGATAGCAGAGCAATGGCTACACATGCTGAATCCCTGTATCCAAGAGAGGAAGTAGAGAGTAAGTCATTTTTCTTTCCAGATTTTGCTTTTGCTTTATCAACCTGACTTTCTTTCTGCCCACAAGTACTTTTCCAGCCCATTTCCTCCCCCTTGTCCTGCTGAGGAGGGGAATGCTGGAGCAGTTGGGTGGGCACCTGGTGTCCAGCCAGGATCATGCCACCACAGACTCACACAGGACTTTCCCACTCAGACCAACAAGGGCTGGGCAAAAACAGCTTCCTAAGTTCTTTTGGTGCACAAGGGATAACATTTTCTCTGTTCAGCCTCATGGAGAGCTGCCTGTAGCCCTTTGATCTCGAAGGAAGCTCTGCACAGAGGAGCAGGAGGGAGTTTGGGGCTGCCAATGGGCTTCAGAGGTGGCCAGCACAGGAGAGGATCTTTTTTTATAGGGTTGCATACAACGAGGCATTCATTATTCAAAAAGGTGTCTCTGTAACCCCAAGCCCACTAATGTCATGCTATCTCTGCGCAGAAAGTCTCCTTGTTCCTTATCTCAGCCCTGGGAGATTTGTGGGATATAACAAATAACAGCTGGACAAGATAGGGCTTCTTCCAACACACTGTTTGTTCCCAGCATCTGTAAAGCCTCATTGTGATGAACCTGAGTGGACCGGTGCCTGGGGACACTACCTCTTACTTGTTTTCAATCCACACCTCCTCTTTTCTAGATGTCTTGAGCAAATATTGTGAGAGGTTTTCCCCCCATTTTCATGCTCTGAACATCCACCTACAAACCCTACCAACACCCTCACTTCCCATCAGGGAGAGCAGAGACCAAGACACTCTATTTTGATGAAGCAAAACTTTATCCACTCCCTGTCCCTTCCAGCTCCCAGTGTTGAGGGAACCTCTTAATTTCAATTAGCTGCTCGTGCAGTAAAATCCCACCAAGGAGGAGGGGAGGTGTCAGGATCTGACTTTCTGGGGCTTCCCATTGTAGAAATGCAAAACCAGGCATGCCAGCAAACAAGATGTTTATAGCCCAGTGATTCATAACACTGCAGTTTGCAGGAAATGTAACACCATTCATGATGAAGAAATGTTCTTGTTTTCTGCTAAATATATAAAATAATCACTCCTCCCCTGAGCAGCAGATGCAAATTATACCTAGTATTAGCCTCATATGCCAACCACTATAATTCCAGTGCAGCATGAAGTCGTTTCCCAAGGCTTTAGAAGTCCCTTAATCTGCCTTTTGACGTCAAATGACAAATTTCTTGCCTGGGATCATTAACGGGATGACTAATGAAAGCTGATAAGTGAATTTATAAATGAAATTAAAGATATTAATATTAAAGGCCAGGCTACAAGGAAGAGAAATGTGGACTTAGCAAACCACAACAAGGAGCGCGGTAATCTGCATGAGATTTACAGCTCCTTTCCTGACAGGCAAATGAGTGGTATTTTCCGCCTGGAGGTTGTGGAAACTGCCAGGCTTGATGGACACTTCTCCTGAAGCATCACCACCCCCATTACCTTCAGACACTGACTGAGATTTAAAAAGCTCCTGCTCAAGTTTAACTGCAAATGCCAAGCCAGGGATTAACACACACTGATGGTCTTGCAAAATAACTGCACCACCAAACCCTCCTGCAAACAAAATATCTTTAGACTGTGGCCAGTTTGCTGCCAATTACTTCTTTTTTTTTTTTAAGATAAAACCACACCTCAGACTAGATTCTCATCTCATTCATCTCAGTATAAATGCCAAGCTGAGGACTTATTTCAGCTTTATGCACACATAAACAAGTTCAGACCTTCCCAGATGAGTGTCTAATCTCATCTCCAGGCAGCTTCACCACAGACCCACAGATCCTTCCTGACTCCAGCTGCTCTTCACTGAGGATTGGGGCTCACAGGAGAGACTATTCATGTCTCAGTTTCCATCAGCTGCTGATGATCAGCCCAGAATGGACCAGACCAAGGCACACAGGCAAATACAGGCACCTCCTCTGCTATCAATAAAAAGAAGAAAGCTTCCTTTTCCCTGCAGATAACCCGTTTTCAAGCAAGATGCCAAGAAAACAAACTAGTCGGGCAAATGATCTTTAGTGGTGCCTCCTCATGCACCCAAAGCTTGCAAAAAAGCCAAGACCCAGTGGGATATATACCTTGAACAAGCAGTGAGACGAAAGGAAGAGGAATCCCAGAGACACACAGGAAGCACAGCTGGGAAGGGCACATTTGCTATGGGGAGCTTTCCCAATCCCACCCTTCACTGGAGGAACCCAGCGTGGGAAAAAGCTGCAGCAAGATGGATGCCCAAGGGATGGTTTTCCCAAATGTCTTTTAGAGACCCCTCCAAGCCTGGAGGAAAGGACAAGAGCAGGTTTTCAGAGTTCTTAGCTCCAGAGCTGAACACATGGCTTGGTGGGCTGTCTAGTTCCATCAGAGTCCTGCTCAAAGAAGTCCCTGAAGGTGCCCACAGCAGGTTTTCTCCTTGTTTAAGGACACAACTGCTCATTGTACCATTTGGGAAAGGAGACGAAGGAGTCGTGCACAGCAACAGCTCCACAGCAGCACTTGAGCCCTTCAGGGAGAGGAAGAGAGTAAAACCAGCAGCAGCCAATGGCTCTGACTGGGCTGAGGGTCATCCACACCTCAGGGTGTCACCTCCAGCCAGGACAGGCACTGTGAGCAGCCAGGAGCACAGGGATGTGGTGTGAGAGACAGAGACACCGGGATCCTTCCCCCAGCTACTGAAATTCTCATCCAAACACCTCCCCACAGGCATGTCCTCACTTCAAAGGCTCCCAGCACACTAGGCTGCCCCTTACTACCTCTCTCCACAATCTGCATCTTCACTGCTTCCTGCACTTCTTTGTTCCTGACCCCACTGGGTTTAGTCCCTCAAGCCAAACTGATGATGTTCACTAAAGAGCCACAAGTCACACACACAAAACTTTCCTGCAGACACATTTTACAGCTTTTAAATGGAGTGAGAGAAAACAACAGCAGTTAAGGACTTACCAAGAGGGATCCATGACAGCATGGGCCAACCAGCCCAATCCAGCTGTGGCTGGGAAATGTAAAGGACCAGCAGGCAGGAAAATGGGTGAGAAAAGATCCTGGAAGACTGTAAAACTGAGCAGAGGAGGAGCAGAAAGGGTTAAGAAAAGGTAGTGAGGAGGCATAGAGCAGGGCTGGGTTTGCTTTCCCTCCATCCTGGCTGCTCCTGAGCTCTCCAGCACAGGAGCCCAGTCCCTGCCACCACCACCACCACCAGGATCTGTTGCACTGGTTGAGAAGTGATTGTTTTTTTTTTTATTTTAAAGGGAGAATTAAACCATCTGCAATAGACACAATTTTCTCACTAAAAAGGTTTAGAGCAAGACAAGGCCACACAAGGATTTAATTTGTGCATCTACCACGGAGTCCTGTGCAGGGTTGCTTGTGAAACCACAAGCCCTCTGCCAATCCCAATTGCAGACCAACCCACTCCATCTCCCCAAAATGAACCAAAAAAGGGAGAAAATTACCATTTTCCCCTCTGGGTCTTATCCCCACTCTCACTGCCCCCCTGCAGTCCTTGCTCCAAGCCCCACTGCAGCCACATCACCCTTCTCTTTTCCAGAACACCATGTCAGCTGAGAAACCTGCTGAGTGTTGCAGAGGACTTGTAAGTTTTGAGGACCAAGTTTGCCATCAGCAGCAAACTGAAGCTGTGCTTTATGTACAACCCCTTAAGAGAAAAGCCTCATGCCATCACCCAACTCCAGGAGCTGCAGGTTTATGTAGAAACACCCAAACCCCATGAGATGTCCGAGAGTCACACCTCCCCCAGTAGTCTCTGGTCCTGGGGGTTCCATGTATTAAAGATGATTTAATGTAGAAGGCCTTTTGCAAAGTCTCACCTTGAATTTCTGACTCATTTATTTAATGCTCCCCAAAGCGAGTGCTCCCAGGTTAAGGGTGGGAAAGGCTTTTCTCTGCAGACCTGCTGCAGTGTGTGACCCTTTTTGAACACCTCTAGAGGCAAGAACCTTCCAGTTTAGATACAAGGCAGCCCCAGTGCAGAGTGCGGGTTTAAACCAGCATATAAAGGAGCTAGAGGGGATGCTCCTGCTCTCACTACCCCTGGAAGAGTGGTACTCCCCTCTGCTTCCACCCCTGCACCTCCAGCAGTTGTGACAATCCTCTGCCTGGTCAGTGGAGAGAGATGAGCCAGTCTCAGATGTCCCATGTGCTCCCCGAGGTACCTGGGGGGTTTCCTCCTATTAAGTTTGGGAGCCCCACCTGTGCTCCATTCTCCCCTTGCAGCTAACGAGGAGCTCCTCAAATTACGAGCAGGGTTTGAAGCAACAAAAAAAAATGAAGCTCAGACTTACTCTAGGATAGTCCTTCCAGGAGGGTCACGGAGGAGGATCTGGGGTGACTCGGCAAGGACCGAGGTTGGAGGTGGATATGGCAAGTGTCTTGGCACCTACGGATCTCCCCCCTCCATTTGGCACCCTCACCCTGTCCAGGCACACCGAGCGATGCTGGGCTGTGTCCCCACCACTGTTCCCATCACTTCAGCCCCTGCAACCAGAGCAGCTCCCAGGTTTTGTGCAGACACCCCCCAAACCACCCCCCAGCTCCTTTTGTTGTCTCACTCATGCACCAGCTCACCAGTTCATAAACAACACGCTTTCAAGGGGCCAGATCTGCACATAGCAAGGCAAACCCAGATCAGTTTTTAGACTTTGCTGGTAACTCCCACTATGAGCAAAATGTGACCACTGTTTTGTTTCTCTTTTCCTTAAAAACGCTGGAGTTTGTGCCACCACTCCAAGCCCTGTGTGAGAGACCCATCAGTCCAGCTCGTTTGGCATCATTAAACACACACAGATGTGTGTGAGACCTTTGCACAACCCTCAGATAAATGAATCACACAGCCCATTTTGTCCGTGGTTGAGACTACCCTTCCCCCTGTTACTGAAAGAAGTTATTTAAAGGAGCCCAGGGATACAGGTTGGTGCTGGGGAGATGTCTGGGCTTTACAGAAATCACTGCATGTGCCTCCACACCCACAGCAGCACCACCAGCACGTGACTCGCTTTGGATCTCCTCAGCCCGCGATGCTAAAACAAAAAAAAAAATCATTTTTCTTTGTACCAGGTGGCTTTTTTAAGACTGGAAGGTGGCTTTTCAGGAGTGTCAAAGGAATTAAGTCATTAAAATGTGGATGAGTTTGATGGATTATGAGCTATGAAAGCCTGGTGGTTACTGACTAATAAGGCTGGGAGGTGGAGGAAGGGGGGATGTTTCCTCTTGTAAGGATGTGTTTCTAACAAGACAGGTCAAAAATATGATGTGGATGATAAATTGCTTTAAAAGTTGCCATTAACCCAGCAGCTTTCTGCATTATTAGATTACCAAGGCATCCTTGGAGCACATTGACCACGCAGTTTTGCTCTGTATCAGCGCTGATTTGCAGAGTGAGACCTGGGGGGGGTTATTATGCTCACTGCAGTGAATCCCCGCTCCCAACAAAGGGGCAGCTGCCGGCAGGTGTCTGTGGTGCATTTGGAAGGGATGGGTTTATCCGTGT
>JAOXXN010000364.1:1904075-1917089 GCA_026770055.1 Myrmophylax atrothorax
ACCCCCCCACCCATCCATTCTTACACACACACATATGCACATCATCCTCCACACACACACATATGCACGTGTGTACACTGACATGCCTGGGCTCATGGGGGTGTGTGCACGTGTGTGTGTGTGTGTGTGCGCGTGTGCGTGTGCGCGCGTGCATATGTGTGTGCGTGCATGCATATGTGCGTGTGTGCATGCACAGGTGTGTGTGTGTGTGTGCATGTGTGTGTGCATATGTGTGTGCGTGCATCCATATGTGCGTGTGTGCATGCACAGGTGTGTGTGTGTGTGTGCATGTGTGTGTGCATATGTGTGTGTGTGCATCCATATGTGCGTGTGTGCATGCATCCATATATGCATGTGTGCATGCATGTGTGTATGTGTGCGTATGTGTTTGTGCAGGTGCAAGTGCACGTGTGTACATATGTGCACGTGTATGTGTGTGTATGCATGTGTGTGTGTGCACACGTGTGCATGTGTGTGTATGTATGTGTGTGCGCGTGTGTGTGTGTAGCTGTGCACACATGCAGAAACACACATGTGTGTCAGCATCTGGCACACACCAGCACAGACACGTGTAAACACACAGCCCCATGCATGTGTGCAGCCAGGAGCACACACACCTGCACACACATGCAGCCACATGTGCTCACATGTAGAAAACATGGGCGCATGTGCACAAACACATGCTGGGATGCACACAGGTGTGTGTCAGCATCCAGGACACACTGGCACAGGCACATGGAAGCACACAGCCCTGTGCATGTGTGCAGCCACAGAGTGCACATACAAGCACACACACCCCCATCCCCACGAGTCACACTGTGACCTGTTGTGTTGACGCCCCAGTTACTGACAGAATTTATCCCTTGGGGCATCACTAACCTAAAATGGAGCCTGGAGAGTTGGGGAAGTGCCTGGAAATCCCTGGGAGCTCAGAGCCACCTTCCTCCTGGGACAATAAACCCCCAAATCTTAAAGAAGGGCAATTCCCTTCCCCCCCAAAAAACCCAACCAGACACTCATCTTGATTTAAAACTGGTTTCATGGAGTCAGAAGACCCCGTTGTGCAGGAGGGGTTTCCATCAGGGCACTGCATCCCAGGAATCTTTCATCCCACTGCAAAGTGACTTTTCCACGGCCTTTCCACCCTGCCCGTGCCGGGGGTTGTTTTTCCACCAACCCCCCCATGCTGTGGCCGCAATCCCGCCGTGGGGAGCCCCCTTAATCCCCGCTTAGCCTTATCCATCCCGTGCATCTGGCAGGTTTAAGTGCTCAGCAGCCTCCGAATGTGGATGTGCGATGGATTTGTCCTCCTGGATTATTGCAGTGGGTTTGTCCTTGGGTTTATTTTGTGGTTTTGTTGTGGGTTTGCTTTTTGTTGGGTTTTTGGGGTTTTTTTTGGCTTTTTTTTCCTGATCTCAATTAAAACATGGGCTTGGCAATCTGGATCTGTGTAACCCCTTCCCTCCCAGCCCCGCAAACTGAAGGCAGATGCATGGGAAGGATTATTCTGATCCGCAGGGAGTAGGGACAGCTGCCAGTATGCCCTGGAGCCTCCTCCAGAGCTGTGACCCCCACCAAAAGGGCCCTTTTGGGCAAGTTCTCGCATTACTGATGTGCCAAGCTCCCCTCTAATGGGAACAGGACAAGTCCCAGGTGCCCGCTGCCTTCCAGTGCCCACTTCACTGCATCCCAGTTTGGGTTTCCCCTCCTGCCTTGCCCTCATCAGTGTCTCTCAGGACCCTGCTGAATCCAGGAGGGTTTTTGGGAGGGAAAGGCTGGACCTTGTCCTCTGCTGTCACTGTTCTGCTCTGGACAATGCCCAGCCCATGGCTCAGACAGCCCTGCCTTAGTCTTGGCAGGCTGATGTACTACCAGCATGGATAGAGAAAGAGCAAAATTTGTGGTTTTTTCATACAACAATAGAGTGGTTTGCATTGGAAGGACCTTAGAGATCATCTTGTCCCACCCCCTGCCATGGGCCAGGACATCTTCCACTATCCCAGGTTGCTCCAAGCCCCATTCAAACTGGCCTTGGACACTTCCTGGGATGGAGCAGCCACAGCTCCTCTGGGAAACCTGTGCCAGGGCCTCACAACCTGCATCATAAAAACCCTCCTCCTTGTATCTAATCTAACCCTGTCTAATTTTCCATATTTATGCTTTAATGAAACACCTCCTGTGCCCCAGTTGTGCCATAGCGTGCGAAAACAACAACATCCCACCCACTCCTATCAGCAGCAACAAATCATTCCCAGCATCAAGGTGTGATCTCGAGCTCACTGTGTCACACACAGACCCTACAAACGGATGCTTCTTTAAATGCTAGAAAAGCCTGGAGTGTGTAATGTAGCAAAACCCACGCGTGAATCAGTCAAGGAGAGGTGTCCCCCTTGCCTCCCCCTCCCCATCCCCACCATCGTGGCTGCAGGATGGGCTGTGGGGGACAACAAGGGTGTAAAATACACTGGCATCCCCTCCATGGTCCTCTGAGTCCACTGCTGGCCCCAGGCCAGGGGCTGCAGCCCTGCCACCAGCCCCAGTTGCCTCAGGCAGCTGCTCTGCTGGCCCCAGCCCTGCCACACAGTTGTCACAGGTGTCCTGTGGGGCTCAGCCCTCACTGCTGTTGCTTCACATCCAGACTCACATTCCCTGCTTTCCCCAGACACCCAATCCCTCCCTGCGGCTTCACATGTCACACAGATGCCTCAGGCACAGGTTGGTGTTAAAATTAGCCCTTGGCTCCCTCCTGCCTGCACGACTGCTGCCTGTTTGGTGTCCCCCAGCACAGTGTTTGGGGGCCCAGCACCCCCAGTTTGGGGCATCCTTTTGCTTTTGTCCCAAGTTCTCCCTACAAATGAACACCAAGGAATTCTCCTCCAATGGGATATTCTCCAGTCTCGTGGGTGTCACCTGTGAAGTGAATGTCCTGGAGATGCTGCAGCACATGGGTTGGGACCCTGGAGGTGTCTCACCCCTCAGTCCCTTGGGGGAGGATTCTCCCCTTGGCCAGGCATACGCAGAGGATATTCCATAAATATACATACATGTGACACAGAGCAGTTGGGAAGCTCTGGAACTCATATGGCACATCAGCCACTGTCCTCAGGTGGGTCTGGGTATGATCATAACATGGAATTCACCCTCTGTCCACCTCACAGACCGCAGTAATTTCCATCTGATATGGGACTTTGCACTATCTCTGCAAGCCTGAGCTGAGTGAAATCCTTTGGGAAGTTGAGATGGGATCAACTGGCTTAAAAACAGATGAGATTATTTTCTTCAAACATGGTGGGGTTTTTTGGCTGACCTCTGGCAGGACAGTGGAAAAGCCTCAGTGAAGGGCATATTCCAACAGTTTTGAATCGATGGTTTGGTCAAGAAGGACACCTTTCATCCTCCAAGGCCATTTTAGTGCAGGATCACAGAGTCATAGGATCACAGAGTCATAGAATCACAGGATGGTTTGGGTTAGAAGAGACCTTAAAGACTGTCTTGTTCCACCCCCTGCCATGGGCAGGAACACCTTCCACTATCTCAGGTTGCTCCAAGCCCTGTCCAACCTGGCCTTGGACACTTCCAGGGATGAGATGTCCAAGGGATTGATTACATGGAGAGAAAAGATGCCTCATTCCTGGTAGGGATGAAGTGTGTGGATGGTGTGACCTCTTTGATAGACAACAGTCTGAAGCTTGGATTACTTTCTGATCTTCAGTTGCTCTTTGGATCATTATTTCCTTGGCAGCACATCTTGGTGTCCATGGTGGTACAACTGGAGCAGGACCATGGCTGAAGCCTTGGTGATGCTTCCAGGTGAGGCTAGTGGCTCTCACAAACCCCATGAAGAAAAACAGACCCAGGGTTTTGAGGGTCTCAAGTCTAGATGGGGGAGGAAAAAAGCCTGTTCAGTTTGGGAGACCAAAGCTGAAGAAGTGACAGTGGAAAAATTTAAGGCAAAATGAAGAATGGATAGAGAAAGAGGGGAAAAGGAGGAAGAATCTCTACAGCAAATGTCATTATATCATCCCATGCCTGGGAGCAACAGCAACCCAAACCCAAGTGGGGATCCATACACTGGGGTTGCTTTTGGTCCATGGAAAGGCTTTATTTGAGATTTGTTTCCACTGACATTTAATCCAGGGTTATTTTGCCCCTTTATTTTCTGCTTCCCTGTAATTTTCTCTCTTCTGCTTTTTACTTCCTTTCTTTTTTTGTTTACTTTTCTCAAAAAAGAAAAAAATCATCATGCATTTGCTTAAACTGCAATATTACAGCATTTCAGATTTTCCACTTTTGTGGAAAGAAAATAAGAAAATAGGTGAAAGCCTCAGCTCCAAAGAGCAGCCCTTTGGGAGGAGAGAAACGAAACACTCTGTCACTATTTTGCCATAGCAGATTTCAGATGTGTTGCAGGACTTTTTCTTGGGCAAAGCAGGAGGTGGTGGAATTTCCCCTTTCCCTGAGGGTAGGATTTCTGGGAGCTCACAGCAGCTTGGAAGGACTCAACATTCACTAAGAGGCCTCCCCAGCTCCTTTTGAGAGGGATCACAATTTATTATGGCAATGGGATTGGGGTGCCAGTAGTCCAGAGAAGGGAACAGAGCTGGGGAAGGGGCTGGAGCAGCAGGAGCAGCTGAGAGAGCTGGGGGGGCTGAGCCTGGAGAAAAGGAGGCTCAGGGGGGACCTCCTCACTCTCTGCAACTCCCTGACAGGAGGGGGGAGCTGGGGAGGTGTCGGGCTCTGCTCCAGGGAACAGGGACAGGAGGAGAGGGAATGGCCTCAGGCTGTGCCAGGGTAGGATCAGGTTGGATATGAGGGAAAATTTCTTTGTGGAAAGGGTTGTCCAGCCCTGGCAGAAATTGCCCAAGGCAGTGGTGGAGTCCCCATCCCTAGAGGGATTTAAAAGCCGTGTGGATGTGGCAGTTGGGGACATGGGTTAGTGGTGGCCTTGGCAGTGCTGGGGAATGGCTGGACTTAATGATCTTGGAGGGCTTTTCCAACTAAAGTGACTCAATGATTCTACAATGCTTTCATTTATATCTCATAATTTTGCTAAATTTGAATTATTTTGCTTTGAGGAATTCCATTCTTTATTTGCCTGGGTATGGCAGGTCCCAAAACAAAGGTGTTTTCTTTCTGACGTGAGAGTTGTTGCAAGATGGAAGCTGTTGATGTTCCACTGCATTGAGTCCTAAGCTGGACATTGGGACTGAATAAATTCTTACTTTCAATTAGAGTTTTAAGCACACATACTCATTATCAACCCTGTGCCTTCCTAGGATGAGGGCAGAGGATTGGGCTTTAGGATTTGCCAACCTGTTTCAAGCAGAATGACCCCAAATTCATCCTTTGCCCTTCATCCTGCCCTTTTTTTGGGGGAGGAGAGGTTTTGGTGTGTTTTGCTTGGTGGTCCCTCAGTGTTCTTTCCGTCCCAATTTCCTGCCAGTTCCCTGCCAGCTCCCTGCAGTAGCAGCTTTGGGATGCAACCACAACCAGTGTGAAAACTGGGGCAAAAGGAAAGCCCTCTACTGGCAACTTGCTTTGCTGCAAACCCCCACGATTTCTGCCGCTAACCAAGGGCATTGTACTATTTTATTTGTGAAATCCACTCCTTGGTTTGCACCAACCAAAAATAAGGCAAGTTCAGTGACCCTTGTCCACATTCCCAGATCCTGGGCTTGATATCTGGAGAAACGACTCATCCAGTGGTTAATTACCTCAAAATCACAGCTGGTTAATTTAATTTCTGTATTACGTCTGGATGACTCAAGGTTTCTTTTGCTCTTCCTGGGGCTCTTTGCCCTGCCTCGGGATGGGTGCTGGCTGAATGGACAGGGCCAGGCCAAGGCAACTGAGTGCAGCAGGGTTAGGAGAAACAAAGAAATTGGCCTTTTCACATATACAAGCCTTTTTTGTCTGTTTTTGAAGTCACTTTCCCTCATTCTGGGGGAGGCAGAGAAGGGTGCGACGGCAGCCCGGAGCCTGTATCCTCCGGCTTTGGTGCCATCTAGTGCCTTCCCAAAGGCTGCTTCCAGCCCACGCTTTCTCAGCTAAAATATCAGCGGCCAAATTACATTAAAAAATCATGAATATTACTTCCTTTGCAGACTGGATGCTGCTGAGAGCCCTAAACTCCACCCACATGCCCCTATCCAGAGTTTCCATGGGGTTGGGAGGAGGTCAAGCCAAGCCTGGAGCATCAGGAATTAAGGGAATTCTTCCCAGGGGCATGCAATAGGGAGGATACAGGTGTAGAGTTAGTTTTGAAGCGGTTTTAGAACATTTTTTAGCGTTTCAGAGTTTTGTTACACCCTTGCACAAACTGGGAATGCTGGTCCAGGGCAGAACCTCACACTGGCGATCAAAGGATGAGGGAGCTCAGCATCAACACTCCAAAAACTTGACTGCAGTTTGCAGTCCTGCTGCTTACTGGGATAATAATTCATTATAATAAGACTTTTTTGTCTGGCAGTGAGCTCAGCACCTCCTGGAAAGCAGCTCCCTGCCTTGTGCCTTGCCCAGGTGGGACTGTTTTAAAAATTGCCCTAAAATTATTCCTCTTGACAAGCAGTTGGATAAAGGAGAGTTTGTACACGGAGCCAAGAATTCACCAGCTCCAAGTGGGATGGGGTTTTTAATGGCCTGAGATTATATTTTCACAGCATCTCAACCAGAGAAAAGGTCCTCAAATGCTCTTGGGAGTTGTGGAGGATGGTCAGGTGTGCCCCAGGGGCTCATCCTTATTTGCAATGGGGGGGACAAATTATACAGCATTTTCAACTTGCCAAGCCTTGTCCAAGACATGCTGTGAGATGCCTTTTGAAACTGTCCCCCTTTTTATTAGGAGTTACTCACTGTGTTTTGTCTCCTGCTCTGGGTGTATTAACCTAGAGAAAAGAAGGCTCCAGGGAGACCTGAGAGCCCCTGCCAGGGTCTAAAGGTACTCCAGGAGAGCTGGAGAAGGACTTGGCACAAGGGATGCAGGGACAGGACAAGGGGGAATGGCTTCCCAGTGCCAGAGGGCGGGGATAGATGGGATATTGGAAGGAATTCCTGGCTATGAGGGTGGGGAGGCCCTGGCACAGGTTGCCCAGGGAAGCTGTGGCTGTCCCACCCCTGGAAGTGTTCAAGGCCACATTGGACAGGGCTTGGAGCAGCCTGGTCTAGAGGAAGGTGTCCCTGCCCATGGTAGGGGAGTGGAACTGGATGATATTTAAAATCTCTTCCAACCTGAATTATTCAGTGATTCTGTGACTCTATGAAACCTCCATTCTGCTTTTCACTTTCCCACTGTTGACTTAAGTCTGCCCTGGGTTACCCCAAAGTTCACCTGCACCATCTCCCCCACCTCTTTAGGGGACAGTGGTCTTCAAACCAAGGGAAAACAACAGTGGGGGCCCATTCTGATGAAAATGAGATGAAAAAATTAAACCCCAGCTGAATGAAGAACAATATTGAGACCAATTGCATGTCTCCCTGCAGCACTGGAGGGGCAGCACAGGGTTCTCCATGGCCTTGGTTGCACAAGAGGAGTCTGAGAGCTGAAATGGGGCTGTCTGGTGGGTGCCATCAAGAATACACCTATAACACATCGATGGCACTGACTCCATCACCACAGGCAAACACCCAGCCTTCAATTATTCAAGAGAAGGCATCTGCTTACTCACTGCAATCCAAGTCATTTGAGCTGCTTCACACCTGCCCTGGAGCCAACAGGCACCAAAAAGCCATAAGATTGTGTTAGGTGTTAAGGGACAGGCTGAGTCTGTGTATTTATTGTGTCCTGGGATTGTCAGAGTAAACCTCTACCTGGCCCTGAGCACCTGGGGCGTTGTGTGGCATGGATGCTGATTCCTACCATGTCCCTGGCTTTTCCCGAGTCAGACATGGTTTGTGGACATGTAGTGACACACAGGGATTGGATTTTTCATCACAGAATCACAGAATATCCAGAGCTGGAAGGGACCCATAAGGATCGTCAAAGTCCCATTCCTAGCCCTGCATGAGACACTCCCAAGAATCCCACCCTGTGCATGTGATTAATCACTTCAGGGACTCTTTTTAGGGAGAGGTATTTGGGAGATTTGTTGGGTAAAGTGTAGAAACAGGGGTGTTTCTACAGGCTGGCATTTCCATGTCTCATGGTCTGCCAGGATTTTGTCTGCATAATCTCCATCTCTTACCTGCCTGGAGCTGAAAACTTTTCTCTGAAGAGCTCTGGTCCTTTGACAGACTGAAGGTGAGCTTCTGCCACTGCCTGTCAGACAATCACAGAATGCTTTGGGTTGGAAGGGACCTAAAAGTTCATTTCTTTCTACCCCCTGCCATGGGCAGGGACACCTTCCACCATCTCAGGTTGCTCCAAGCCATGTCCAACCTGGGCTGGGACACTTCCAGGGATGGGGCAGCCACAGCCTCTCTGGGAAACCTGTGCCAGGGCCTCACCACCCTCACAGCCCAGAATTCCTTTCCAATGCCCCATCTAACCCTGACCTCTGGCAGTGGGAAGTCATTCCCCCTTGCACTCCCCCAACATCAGCAGAAGGGAGATGTCAGGGAGATGCCACGAAACAGACCTGAGGTGCTCAGACAGTGTTTTGCCACTGTCAGAGCTCCTGTGAGGGGTATTTTTATTTGGTGGCTTTGTCACAAGCATTCCAGGGAGAGTGTAAATAAATGGACCTAAATGGGAAGTGTAATCATGTGGAAAAGCAAGAAAATTATTCTGTCATGAATCTCTGTCATATCCTGTGCCAGATAAGGATGAGCTTTGAGTGAGAACATATAACACAGGTGACACATTTCCCATTAGGATCTTAAAAGCATCTCTCCAGCCCAGACTTGAAAGCTCCTTTTAGGGTGTGTAGGGCCACTGCAGCTCATAACACCATGGATAAGTAACTCCTGTGTATCTACCATCCCAGTGAGGGATTTCCACATGCCCTGCTTGGAAATGGCAGCCTCCTATGGAGATCCATGTGTCCAAACATTGGGGCATCCAGAAGGTCACAGCTGTAAAGATGAGAGGGGAAAACCTGAAAGACAGTAGGTTTGGATGAGATATTAGGAGGAAATTTGTCTCTGTGAGGGTGGTGAGGTCCTGGCACAGGTTGCCCAGAGAAGCCCATCCCCAGAAGAGTCCAAGGCCAGAGTGGATGGGGCTTGGAGCAACCTGGGCTAGTGGAAGACGTCCCTGTCCATGGCAGTCGGTTGGAACAAGAGGGTTTATAAGGTCCCTTCCCACCCAAATCGTTCTTTGATTGATGTGACATCAAAGTTCAGCAATGTCAGGTTTGAAGAAGACACCAGGACCTGGCAGAAAGGAAATGGGGAAAGGTATGGGTGCCCTCAACTGGGGACCAGACAGGAGCTGTCAGTGCTCTGAAGCTACAGACAAATGCCATGCACAGCTGTAAGATGGCATTTCATCAGAGGAACATGTGGGAACCCCCCTGGAAAAGGAACCTGTCAGGCTCCAAGAATTCTGCCTTCAATTCACATCACTACATCCATGAAAAACGAATTTGATAGAAGACTCTTGTTTCTTTTCCCAGCTCTGGTGTGGCTGCCCTGGATTCACCCAAAGCTGCCGATGCACTGAGTACACGTAGGATATTATCTGAAATTAAACTTTCAGGCAGCTTTCCCCTGCCCACTCCAGCTTTGCCCTGAGATTGTGAAAGATGTTTCCTTCCCAGTAGCTGGTACTCAATTCTAATTTTAAACAGAATTGCAAATCTAGATGACTAACCTGCTCCAAGAGAAAACTTCCAAGGGGCATTTATGAATCAGCAGTCAGAAGGACTCTCAGGAATGCATTTACTTTTCATAAACTCCTTGGTGTCAAGATACACACTTGGTGGGGGCTGGATCCTCATTTGCTGTTTCATGTCAGTAATAGGAGTATGTTCACCTTATTTGCACCAAAGAGGAAAGTAAATGCAGTGTTTGTCCATCCCAAGTTTGCACTTTGCAGGTGTTCTGCTCCTTTTGCTGTGCAGACAGAAGGGAAACAAAATCCCTGGAATGCTCTGGAGAGAAAGCCACAGCAGCTGACATTCACAGATGATAACCCTAAAAAGGAGAGGGAAAACTGACTAGCATTTCAACCAATAGAGGTGATGCACTCAGCAAAGGACACCATTTGCAGATACTCTGGGGAACTGGGGAACTAATCAACTTAGCAAAACCCTTTCAGTCCTCATTTCAAGCAGACAAACTAAATTTTCACCCACAAAATTAATCTGCATCGCAATGAATTCACTGGGAAAAGCAACACCAAATCTAACCTGAGTTTGGGTAGTTTGGGTCAGTTCTTGTGTTACCGCAGAAATTACAATTCCCACAAAGCCAAGGGGCTCCTACATAAAGAGGTGCCAAGTGCCACAGTAAGAATTTTAAGCTTTCCATTCCGTGTATCCTGAAATCTATAGACTCTAGGTGTGACTTGGTGATGGAGAAGCAGATTCAGGAGATACATCATCTGCTCACTTCCCACATCTGCACCAAATCCCCCAGCACTGTTCTCCCTCAGTTGCTGATACACATGAAACAAACCCCCAAGTCTGGTGTCCACCTCCACAACACCACCAGACCCAGAATTTGTATTTTCAGGCTTCACAAACCCCATGGACTCAGTGGAGCTGAAAACCGACTCACTTCACTTTCAATATCCATACTGATATTCAAAATACATGGATTAATTTCTTTCCTCATTTGCACTGAGAGCTTCCTCAAATGATAAATATATGGAAAACACTGGAAATGTACTGAATTATTATTATCCCTATTCCCATGACCATTTTGCCTACGAGAAGGTTGGCAGGCAGCAGGACGCTAAGTTTAGCACAGTGTAGTTGTACTGATCCCTTTCCCATCTTGTGGCTGTAAATTTCCCAGGGTAATTTCCAGGTTCTCCAAACACTGTTCTTGCTGGGCACCATCTCCTCGTGCTCCGTGAGGACCTGTCCAGAGCTTCACAGCTGGTCTGCAGCTCCTTCTCCAGCAGCAGCACATCTGAGCCTGTCAGCACCCTCTGTCTGCATGAGGAAATCCCAGTGTCTCATCAGTCCCACTGACCAGCAGATGTCTGGGAGGATGGGACAGAGGGATGCAACAGGAGAAACGATGGTGTGAAGGGTGGTCAGACACCTGAAGGACTGAGGTGTGTGGGGAGGTAGAGGTTGTGCTGAAATTGCATCCTTGGAAGGGATTCTGCAGAGCCCCCAACACAGCGAGGACATGGAGCTGCTGCAGTGACTCCAGAGGAGGACATGGAGCTGCTCCAGGGCTGAATCCCTCTGCTCTGGAGCCAGGCTGGGAGAGCTGGGGGGGGTTCACCTCGAGAAGAGAAGGCTCCAGGCTCCAGGGAGACCTCAGAGCCCCTGCCAGTGCCTCAAGGGGCTCCAGGAGAGCTGGAGAGGGACCTGGGACAAGGGATGGAGGAACAGGACAAGGGGAATGGCTTCCCAGTGCCAGAGGGCAGGGTGAAATGGGATATTGGGAAGGAATTGCTGGCTGTGAGGGTGGTGAGGCCCTGGCACAGTTTGCCCAGAGAAGCTGTGGCTGCCCCTGGATCACTGGAAGTGTCCAAGGCCAGGTTGGATGGGGCTTGGAGTAACCTGGGATGGTGGAAGGTGTCCCTGCCCATGGGAGAGGGTGAAACTGGATGACATTTAATGTTCCTTCAAAACCCAAACCATTCTGGAATTCCGTGATGGGCAGCAGTCACTTGTTAATGGTACCTGAACTGGTACCTGGCACCCTCCACCAGAGCTACAGAGAGAAGTGTCAGTCCTGCCCCGATCTGAGAGATAAGAGCAAGACTTTGCAGTAAGGAAATCACTTTTACATTCTGGACATGCAAAACTGCATGTGTTACAGCAGGGAACAGTGCTGTAGTTGGGCAGCTGTAACCCAGACCTTAAGGATTTATTTTGGAGATGTGACAAACTGCAGCATATTTTGCGAAAGTGAAAAACAAAAATTCCAAACAAATTGGTATTGTTTAAATAATACACTCTATTTTATTTTGTCTTAAAATAGTTTAACCTTTATGCTACAGACTTGTTTCAAAAAACAGAAGGTCTCATCTTGCACCAAAAATATATATATTTATATATATATAACACTCTGTTTTATTATTATTTTTCTCCAAAGACCATTAAATACTAGATGGAAAATGAGAACTAAATAGTGAGTGTCAAGAAGAATCAATTTTTTTAACTAGAGTCGCACATTTTAAACATTTATATTCTAAGCAATGATTTGTCTTCACTATAGAAGATTCCAAGTCCATACTCCAGCAATTCAGGAACTGCTAAACCCTGAAGGGCTCGAGCCAATGCACACTGAAGTCGATGGAAAGCCCTGCACTGACCCCAGTGGGTTCTGGATCAGGCCCCAAGTGCATTGGTTCTTAGCCATACAATGGCTAACTTTTCTCTTTCTTGCTGAGAAGAGCACAACCATCTAGGCACATCTTGCTCTTTTTTAAAAAATAAAAGTGTAAAAAAAAAAAAAAAAAGAAGAAACAAAACCAAACCACTTCCTAAGCTATCCAGTGATTGTGTTTTTCAGATCACTACCCTTTGAAATCTGTTAAGAATACGAGAAAATACGTAGTGTTTTAAATAAAATAAAACCTGCAACGGACTACAATACATGAATTGTTTAAACAAACACAGTGCACAGTTGGAGGAAGTTTGGTTAGGACGCAGTTGTTTTTATATATACATGGAAGTCACATCATATACAAACTGGAAACCGAGAATAGTTAGTTTGCATTTTTCACGGAAGGGCTGCAAACGGGTCCCTGCAGCTTGTTGCAAAACTGACCTTCGGGAGACTTAGTGGAACAGGGAGAAGCAGCCACACCAAGACACTGTTCCAAAGTTACCTTCACAGCAGGTGTGTGAGCCCATGGAAACAACTGAGCTGTGCCATCAGAACACCAGGAGGAAGGGCTGGCAGAGCAGCACAAGGGGCTTGTCCCTACTGCAGTGCAGGCTCCATCCG
>JAOXXN010000364.1:1978242-1994182 GCA_026770055.1 Myrmophylax atrothorax
AGCGTGGGGCGGGAGGCGAGGGCGTCCCCTCAGCCATGTGGGACGGAGTTCGCCGAGGGATGAGGTGTCCTTCCCGGGGTCGGGGTAATGGCTGAAAGGTGCCAGGGAAAGGTCAAGGTCGGGGATGTGAGGTGCGAGGGGTGGAGGTTTGTCCCATGTTCGTGAGGAGAGAGGAGGTGGGAAAAGGTCTCAAGAGCCGCTCCCGCCTTTGTCCGCAGTGAAGGTGAACAGGGGAGAGGCCTGTCCGGCGTACAGGGATCTTTAATAGCATTAGTGGTGCAGCGTGGGACTGCACCTTGGAGCCTTGTTTGCCATGCAGGAGTGTAATCCAATGCATTTGTTATTAAAGATGTTTTTTTTCTGTAGTGTTTTAAGTTGGACCTTAGGAAAAACCGTTCACAGAAGGGGTGATTAGGCATTGGAATAGGCTTCTCAGGGGGGTTGTGGGGTCACCGTCCCTGGAGGTGTTGAAGAACAGAGTGACCATGGCATTCAGTGGCCATAATGGTGGCTGGTCATAGGTTGGACTCGATGGTGTTGGAAGTCTTCTCTAACGTAATTGATCTGTGATTTTTTTTTTTGCTGTAGTGGAGTTTTTTTTCTGTATGTGTTAGCCTTACCAAAACCACTGCACTTAGATGTTTCTAGGAGACACAATCTTATTCTGTCTTATGCAGAACTCTGAGTGGTGCAGTGATTTCTCTATGCCCCAAGGTTCTGATGTTTAGCACAGAAGTGCTATGTAAGAGGAGATTTTGCCTTGGGAGCTGCTGCAGTACTTGATGGTGACATCAGCACACCGCAGAAAAATGCAGCAAGGGATTTAGAGCAACCTCCTTTACCCTCTGTCCTTTCTTGGTGCTGGAGTTGGTTGCAGAACTCCATAACTAGTTCCATAATTGTGGATGAAGTACTGTGGAGCTCGGCTTAAAACTGGGACACATCATAAGCTCAAGATCAAAAATCTCAGTGTGTCATCTCTTTAGGGTTTTTTTTTGTTTTTGTTTTTTTCCATGATTAAGCAAATCTCACTGATTCTGAATCAATTGCTTATTTTAGGTTTCCAGAAACACCCTCGGTGCAGCATTTGTTGCTACAAGAAACCTCCATGCTTCCAAATCATGCTTTCAGAAAACTGGTGAGTCTGAGAAAGGTCTCGAGTGTGCTTTAAGAACTTGGTCTGTCAGTTGAAAGGGAATTTGAATATGGTGAGTGTTACTGGCAGCACTTGAGGACATTTATGTTCTGACAGTATTTAACAGTGAACTGTTACACAGTTACATCCCGAAAACTGTGCTCCAATAGAGCTTCACAATGTGACCTGACTAGGGAGAGGCCACATGGGAGCTGCCTTACACAGTTTACCTGCTTCACGAGGATTCCAGTCAGCCTTCAGCCCTGTAGAATTATTTGAAAAGATTCTTCCAAGTTAGCCAGTTCTCTTGTCTGTAACAGGACGAAGGAGTGGATGACTTTTCCAGGCCTGCCTGGGTTTGACCTTGTGTCCTTGAGCACAACCTTTTTGCTGCCAGCAGTTTGGCGTTTAGAGGAGACAGTGGCACTGTGTAGCTGTGGTTTTGGCAGTGTTTCATGTCCATTTTTGAAAGTGGTTTATGGCAATTAAAGGTTATTGGGAAGTGACAGTTTCACAGTGTTATTTACTGTTTATTATCTGTAGAAATACAGGATTGTTGGAGGCACTCAGCCAAACAAATTTGAGGAAGATGGAGGATATACTTTTACAGTTCATATCGAACAACTTGCTCCTTAAATGTGTGGAGTTCCCTTTGAGTATGTTTGGATCTTGGATTACAAATCAAGTGGCAGGGTGTTTTGATGCATCCAAGTGTTAAGTGACTGCTCTGTAAGCAGAGCAAGCATTCCTGTTCTCTCTGAGCTGAGACTAATGAGTTAATGGAGTTGTTTTCTAGGGAGAGAGATTGATAACAGGGTAGGACATAATGAAGGAAATTGATAACTAACCAGCCATCCATGTTCTGGTTGAAGCTGGCTTGTAATGATGAGGTGAAGCAGCTTTTATTAGGTGGGAATGCAGAGACTGTTACTCCTCTTATGCATCCTAAGTAAGAGTGTTGCTTGCTAGCCTTTGTGGCACACCTCTGAAAAGGGCACCTTGTGAATTCAACACAATCTTAGCGACTTCGTTCTGTCCCTTAATGTTCTAAATTGTTTGGAAACGTCTCTTTCCAGGTACTGCTGAGGTATCCTCTATTCTCGAGGAACGTATCCTGGGAGCTGACACCTCAGCTGAGCTGGAGGAGACGGGCCGTGTGCTCTCCATCGGTGATGGTATTGCCCGTGTGTACGGCCTGAGAAATGTCCAGGCAGAGGAGATGGTGGAATTCTCTTCTGGGCTGAAGGTAAGCTGTCAGTAAAGCAGTTCATTTAGGCCAGGGACAGTAAAACACTTTCTGTAAAGCAAATAGGGGACTGTGCTTGGAGGTACCCATAGGGACATTGTATCGGCTTCACTGCAGCTTTAGTAAGTTGTAACTAGTGAAAATTTTTGAATTTGTCACACTTGGCTTTCAGTGTCAGGATCTGGTTCTCAGCCAACATTTGAGATTTTTTTGCTTTCATGTAGGAAGTACAGGGACTAACCTGGCAGTGGGGTTTTGTTTTTGTTAATTTCAGGGTGGCTTTTCTGTTTGCTGTTGAATAATGGCCTCTCTTGTGCCGATACAGTGTGCAGTTTGCTGGCTTGTCCTAAGAGTAGGTTAGAGTTAAAAATGTGATGACTGTTCCTAGAGTACTGAAGCAGATCTAGCATTTTTAATGACCTGTCTCACCTTGAGCCTGGAAGAAGCCATTGCTTACACCTTGTCCAGCTCCTAGGTGAGAGAGATGTTGTATTGGAACCCTGTGTATTCCTTCTGTTGTTTGTAGAGGGACTGAGTGCTAGACTGCTGTGGTATAATTATGTGGTAAGTTGAAGGCTTAGTCAGGTTCTTTAACCGGTGTGGAAGAAAGTCGGTGCTTCGTACATAAAAGCAGAGTATTGTTAGAAATAGGGTTGAGGTAGATTATCTGGGATTTTTTACACAGTAAAATAAGCACTGTCACAGTTTTCACACACGTTGGTATGGGCTTTGTAAGGATAATGTGATCTCTGTCCCAGGGTATGTCCTTGAATCTGGAGCCCGACAACGTTGGTGTTGTCGTGTTTGGTAATGACAGACTGATCAAGGAGGGGGATGTTGTGAAGAGGACCGGAGCCATTGTGGATGTTCCAGTGGGGGAAGAGCTGCTGGGCCGTGTTGTAGATGCTCTGGGCAATCCAATTGATGGGAAGGTAAGTGTAGCTGGGTGTTAACTATTCTGCTTTTATCTATGTGATACAGACTCCAACAATTTTTTCCTCTCTTTAAAGGGCCCTATTGCATCTAAGACACGCAGGAGAGTTGGCTTGAAGGCCCCTGGGATCATTCCCAGGATCTCTGTGCGTGAGCCTATGCAGACTGGGATTAAGGCTGTGGACAGTTTGGTGCCCATTGGTCGTGGCCAGCGTGAGCTGATCATCGGTGACAGGCAGACAGGGTAAGTTAAATGCTCGAGCCTAAAATGTTCCTTAAACAGAGACCACAGGGGTGGGAGAACCTCGGGCAGCTTAACTTACCAGCCTCCGTGTTCCACAGAAAAACTTCGATTGCAATTGACACAATAATCAACCAGAAACGATTCAATGATGGAACAGATGAGAAGAAGAAGCTGTACTGTATCTATGTTGCAATTGGCCAGAAGAGATCCACTGTTGCTCAGCTGGTAAAGAGGCTCACTGACGCAGGTACAGATTTTTGTAATGGCAGCCAGTGACATCCTGTTCTCATTATAATGCTGAGGACTGCTGTGCCCTCTCCTGGCTGCAAGTGTAGACAGAATTCTTATTCAATGAGTGAATTACGTGGCTTTGCAGAAAAGCCTTTCTGGGCATCTGGGGAAAATACCATTTTGAGGTGCACAAACTGCTGAATTGCTTCTGGAAAAGTCATAGTTTAGTTTTTTTCTTTCATTCAGCAGAGTTGAGAGCTTCCTCTTGTCAGTCAGACAGGCCTGGTGACAGGTATTTATGGACTTGGCATCTGTTCCATGTGCCAGTCAGTGTAGCCAGAAGCTGCAAATTGAGTGGAGAGCCTTCACTGCCCAAGCACAAGGTTTCTCTTCAGAAAGTGATCTCCATGACCAAGGCTGCACTTGTAACCGAGCTTGCAAGAGACCAGGCATCTGACCTCTTGCCTGCTGGTTAAGTCCCTTGATCAGGGAAAACAATCCCAAATTTTAAGGGCAGTAGCTGCTTTGGGACCATGAAAAAGTCAGGGTGTTTCGGAATATCCTTGAAACATCCAGGAAACATGGGCTTTCAAACCTCAGTTACTTCTAGAGTGAAAGTGTATCAGTAAAGGTTTAAATTCCATTTTAAAGGGGAAGGAAGTCTGCAAGGACTACACGTTGGCTGCCATGAACTTGCTCCTGAGTGGTCTTGAGTTAGTGAGCTAGCAGACAGGTTCAGATGGTGTGGTGGACGTTCCTGTAGCAGTGTAGTGACACTGCCTGGGCTTGCCTCAGCACCAGACACATGTGTTTGCTGATTTTGGGTGTGATGAGGTAACGCACTCAGTGGTGTGTGTCTCCAATTCTTTCCAGATGCCATGAAGTACACTATCGTCGTGTCTGCCACAGCATCTGATGCAGCACCCCTGCAGTACCTGGCTCCCTATTCAGGCTGCTCCATGGGGGAATACTTCAGAGACAACGGGAAACACGCTTTAATCATCTATGATGACTTGTCCAAACAGGTCAGGAAATGTGCTTTATAGGCTTTGTGGCCTGGCACTGCTGTGTAAGTCCAGCATGTTTGTCTTGGGTTGAGCTGGCAAAAAGCCAACTGCCTAATACAGAGTCAGAGCTCTCCTTTTCTCAGCTGAGAAAAGGGAGAAAGGGAAAAAAACCTTTCAAACCAGGTTTATGCTTAAAATAACTATATATATTTATATAGAAGAGAGAAAAATAAAACTACAATATAACACACACACAACTTAGAAACAACCAGAAGTAACTCCCACTCCCCAGTGAACACAAATCCCACCATTCTAACTACAAATCGCTCTAGAGAAGTCAATTCCCCAGAGACAGGCTTAAGCAGACAGAAAAACTAAGAACAAACATCTTACTTCCCTAAGATAACATGGTGAGCCGGTGCTGGGCTTGGGCCTCCCCATCCCTCCTGGGACAGCGCGGTGCGTCCTGCTGGGACAACAGCCAGGAAGGAACTGACCAAGCCACTCCCGCACTGGCTCTTACCCCTTGGAAATGATGTCGGAATGTAGTATGGAATACTATTGGCTAGAAGAAGTCAGCTGTCAGCTAGCCCAGCCCAGCCCAGCTCAAGTCAGCCGACAGTCCAGGCTTACCCTGAAATCTAAAACCTAAATTTAGGCCAACTTAGTTAAACTCATAACGATGTTGAATGAGGCGCTGAACTCTGACAGCTCCCTTTACACCGCGCAGGCTGTTGCCTACCGTCAGATGTCCCTGCTGCTGCGCCGGCCCCCTGGCCGGGAAGCCTACCCAGGGGATGTGTTCTACCTGCACTCCCGGCTGCTGGAGAGAGCAGCCAAAATGAACGACTCCTTCGGGGGTGGCTCCCTCACTGCCCTGCCTGTCATCGAGACCCAGGCTGGGGACGTGTCTGCTTACATTCCAACCAACGTCATCTCCATCACTGATGGACAGGTAGGACTGCGTCACATCCCAATACCCCTGCCTGACTTACTGGCCAGCCTCTGAGGAGGCTTCCAGGCTCTGAACAAGAAAACAAAATAATTTTCTCCTACAGATTTTCTTGGAAACTGAGTTGTTCTACAAAGGTATCCGTCCAGCCATCAATGTTGGTCTGTCTGTGTCCCGTGTGGGTTCTGCTGCTCAGACCAGGGCTATGAAGCAGGTAAGTGTGAAACTGCTGCTCCTCCTTGTGCAAGAGGTGGTTAATGTGTAGGCCTTACAACCCATTTCCAATGAAGAGCTGTGAACAGAGAGGGAATAAAGCTTTGGATTTCTTAGCATTACAAAATTATAAGAGGACCAACTTTGGAGAGCTCTTTGGTATTTCTATTGTCTGCTGAGAGGTGGGAGGGAAAGGAGAATACCAGTATCTGCATAAAGATGTAGGATTAAGTTTTGGTAAGCTGAACTGGGTACTGATCATCTAGAAATAGACATTGCTCTCCTAACCCCAGGCTTCAGTCCAGACATGGATTTAGAGAGGTTTAATATCAACTGTTGCCATTTTAGGAAGAAATAGCATGCTTATGTTAAAAGGTGGGTTTTTTAGAAATGTGTGTTACCTGCCAGTCTTTAGAGTCACTTGTCTGGTGTGCAAGGCAGAGCTGACTGGTGACAGGTCAGCTGCAGATAACCTGCAGACTGTCAGGCCCCCCTGGAGGTAATGTGACCTGTGCCCTGTGCCACAGGTGGCCGGTACCATGAAGCTGGAGCTGGCTCAGTACCGAGAGGTCGCTGCCTTCGCCCAGTTCGGCTCTGACCTGGATGCTGCCACTCAGCAGCTGCTGAACCGCGGTGTGCGCCTGACAGAGCTGCTCAAGCAGGGCCAGTATGGTGAGTGCCTGTGTTCCTGTTAGTGCTGTGTGCCAACAAGGCTGGGCTTTGGCAGCATTTGCTGTGTCCATTCTGTGCATAGGATAAATGCAGGCTTCTCTGGAACAGGCTGTCCATGTGCAGCTGGTCTTCCAAGGGGTGTGTGTGGTTCTGATGTATCCTGGTTACCAGAGTTCCAGTGGCATGAGTGCTCTCTTTCCTGCAGTTCCCATGGCTATTGAGGAACAGGTTGCAGTCATCTATGCTGGTGTAAGAGGTCATTTGGACAAGCTGGAGCCCAGCAAGATCACTAAATTTGAGAGTGCTTTCCTGGCTCATGTACTGAGCCAGCACCAGGCCCTCCTCTCCACAATCAGGTATGGTGGTTTACCTTCCTTTGTCCCGAGGGGATTGACTTGATGACTGGAGTACAGATAGTGGTAACTGAACTGTTAACTTAGTGTATCCTAGAACATCAGGCCCTTCAGCTGCCTGTACCAAAACTGGAGGTTAAATCAGCCTTCCTACCATCCACCCTTCTTGGCTTCATGTCTTCAGCTCTTGGGAAATGCAGCTGATGCTTAAAGTGAACCTACTTGCATATGTCTCATCTGAGGTCACTTAATTGAGTCAGTTCCCATATTTCTGACAGCTTTAAGCTGTTGGAGTGCTGTGGGTTAAGTGCTGCTCAGTGGATTGTTGGGGATTGAGTATTTCCATCGTCCTGTCCTGGGAACTGGTCCTGGCTTGTTTTGTCATGAGTCAAATCACGTGCCTTCTGTCTCAGGCACAGCTCTGTGGAAGGTAGAGCATTGTTACAATACTTAAGGCTGTTTCAGAAGTATTTGTGTACGTGCCTCAGTTCTTCAGCAGGACTTAATATTTTTTGTCAGTGGGATAGGTTCATGCATGAAACAGAAACGTGATAATTAATCTACTAATTTTGTTAGAAATGGGGAGGTTTGTTGTGAAGTTTTTGTCTCAGGAGTTCACCATGTATCTATTTCTGTGTGAGAAGTTTAACTGAACTTTTCCAACAGGACCGAAGGGAAGATCTCTGACCAGACAGAAGCAAAGTTGAAAGAAATAGTCACAAATTTCCTGGCTACTTTTGAGGCATAAACTCTTAAAACTGTTCATACAGACCAGGTGGTTGTGATCCCGTGCTCCAGCTCCATCAAAGACTAAAGTATTTGCGACGTGAATGTACAGATCTCAATGAGAATAAAGGTTTCCACATTAAAAGGCTCATCTGTTCTGTTCTGAACGAATGCCTTCTGGCTGGCTGCTCGCATGTGTGGAACCACAGCGCTGAACTCCCCATAACACACTCCTAGAGGAGCTCCAGAAATCACGAGACATCTTAGTGTTGGGTGAGCAAACGCCCCTGACACGGAGCAGGAGGGTAACAGAGCTGAGAGATATTCTCAGGGTGTTCCTCCTTTGTTCCAGGCAGCTTAGCCTAGAGGAGGGCTGTGCAGCTGGGGAGGCAGCTTATGCTGTGTTGTCACAGGGGTAACTCATTGGACCTCACAGGAATCTCCTTAACTGCCTATTACTGTGACAGAGTATTTCTTGGAATTGCTGTCTGACCCATTCTGGTTCCTGACGTTTGGAAAACTGATCCTTGAATCTCAGGACAACTGTGCAGGCATAGCTGTTCAAGTAGTAACAGCTAGAGATTTAAATACTAGAGTCCTGGAATGGTTTGGGTTGGAAGGCATCTTCAAGGCCATCTGGTTTCACCCCCCTGCCATGGGCAGGGACACCTTCCACTAGCCCAGGTTGCTCCAAGCCCCGTCCAACCTGGCCTTGGACACTTCCAGGGATGGGGCAGTCAGAACTTCTCTGGGCAACCTCTGCCAGGGCCTTTCCACCCTCGTAGGGAAGAATTTCTTCCCAATAGTCTATCTAACCTTGCCCTCTGTGGCAGTGGGAAGCCATTCCCCCTTGTCCTGTCACTACAGGCCCTTGTAAATAGTCTCTCTCCTTCTTGTCCTCTTCAGCCAATGGAAGGCCACAATTAGGCCACCCTGGAGCCTTCTCCAGGCTGAACAATCCCAAATCTCAGCCCCACAGCAGCGGTGCTCCATCCTAATTTGGTGCCTCCTCTGGACTCCCAAAGCCTCCATGTCCTTCCTGTGCTGGCACCCCAGGGCAGGAGGCAGCTCTGCAGGTGGGGTCTCACCTGAGGGGGCAGAGGGGCAGAATCCCCCCCACCTTGCTGCCCACGCTGTGGGATCAGCCCAGGACCCACAGCTGGGGCACCTCCAGCCTCTCACCCACCAGCAATGTCCTGTCCTCTGCCACTGACTGATCTGTCAGCAAACTGCCTGCAGTCCGTGGCTGGAGGGAGCATTTGTGCCTCATTTCCTGACAGCTGTGTGAAGCGCAGGGTCCCAGTGTCAGACTGATCTGGGTGGGAGAGCGTTCAAAGCCTCTCCTCTCGGTGTGCTGTATTCGGTCTGGTGCACTGGAGCTTTGTCCTTCCTTCTCGTTGAGCCTCCACACTGCAGTTACCCGAGAGCTGCACTGTCCCCACTTGTGCACAGGAGCATCCTGCCTTCCAGGTCACATCTGTGAGGCTAAAAGCAGCTGGAAACACTCAGAGAGTTGCAGGCTTTGCAGTAGTGGGGGAAAATAAACTCATTTTCAGTCTAGGAGTGTCAGACACCTTTCTGGGAAGTTAGTGCTGTGCTCCAGGAGGAGGGATTCCCTCTGGAGATCCTTTAGTCTTAACACTACTTTCCTTATTCTATGCACAGCCCCAGAAGAGGTGGCTCTGGAGCTTCACAGGCATGAGAGGATAGTGTGGAACCTTTTTACTCTGACCTGCCCAACATCATTTGTCCCTTTCAGGACAGTGTTTACAGCCTGTGACTGTTCCTGCACCCTGACTAAACCCCAGTTACTAATTGGTGCTGCTGTAGTTGGAAAGCACCGAGCTTGGGGGTGTCTTAGTTCTAAAATTGCACAGAGATGTGTTTGTTTCCAGTAACATAAGAGATAAATAATCCAAAGTTCTGGTTTCTGCCCTGTTGCCGCTGTTGATGTAGAAAGGTGAGAACTTTCCGTCGAGAAAGCACCTTGTGGGAAATGCACTGGTGGGGTCAGAGTGAAGGCAGGAAGGGCAGATTTTGGAAGATGAGTCCCAGGTCCCGTGCAGTGCCATTGGCTGCCCTGGCCACGGGGTGGGGCTGGGGAGCTGGGAAATGGTGAGTGGGTCACAGAATCACAGGGTGATTGGGTTTGAAAGGGACCTTGAAGATCGTCTCCATCCAAACCCTTGCGTGGGCAGGGACACCTTCCAGTAGCCAGCCCAGGTTGCTCCAAGCCCCGTCCAACCTGGCCTTGAACCCTTCCAGGGGTGGGGCAGCCACAGCTTCTCCCTGTGCCAGGGTTTCCACACACTCACAGCCAGGAATTCCTTCCTGCCTTTCCCCCTTGTCCTGTCCCTCCAGGCCCTTGTCCAAAGTCACTCTCCAGCTCTTGGAGTCCCCAAAAGGTGCTTGCTTGGTGATGTGGACTCATGATGAGGGTTTTGCTCTCTCTTCTGTCAGGAGCACACGCAGGATCAGTCTGCCTAAATCTTCCTCAGGTTGCAACTGATCAGACTCTTTTCAGTAAATGGAAAATGCTCTTTTTGACATTAGTGGACTGTTTTAGCTGTCTCTTGTGTTCACGCAGAGGCAGCAGGTCAGGCCAGTGGGTGTGATTCAGGCATTCCAGCACACAGTGTCCTATCGCAGCTGCTTTCATATTTTCAAAGAACTGCTCAGAGGTTGCTCACCCTGTGCTTTGTCTCAGGCAGAAGCCTCTAATAAACTGCGGGTAACACGGGATTTGTGTTGTGAAGGAGGATTGTGTTTTATGAGGAGCAGCTGGGGGGACTCAGCCTGGAGAAAAGGAGGCTCAGGGGGACCTTCTCACTCTGCAACTCCCTGACAGGGGGGGGAGCCAGGGGGAGGTCGGGCTCTGCTCCAGGGAACAAGGGACAGGAGGAGAGGAACGGCCTCAGGCTGTTCCAGGGGAGATTTAGATGGATATTAGAGGAAATTTCCTCACTGTAAGGTTGTCCGGCCCTGACACAGCGTGCCGAGGGGAGCGGTGGAGTCCCCATCGCTCCAGGGATTTAACGCCGTGTGGATGTGACACTTGGGGACATGGGTTAGTGGTGGCCTTGGCTGCCAGTGCTGGGGTACAGCTGGACCTGAGAATCTTTAGAGGACTTTTCTCACCTAAAACTATTCTGTAACTCCAAGAAACCTTCCCAAAATACTCCGCCAACCCCAAGGCAGGAGGGCAGGGCAGTGCAGGTTGCGCGGTGCCCCCGCTCCGCTCCATGTTTCCTGCGGGAAGCCGCTCGGCCCCGGGTGGGCTTCTCCCGCGGAGCATCTCCCTCCCACGGCGATAGAACCCACCTTCGGCAGACCGTCCCGCTTCCCGGCCCCGGAGGGTGTTCCCGGGCGTGGGTGGGGACTCGGCGGGGCGGGCCGGGAGCGACGGGCCGGGCCGGGCCGGGCGGCGCCGGGAGCGGGGAGAGCGGCGGTGACAGCGGCAGGATGCGGGAGGCGCGGTTCAGGGACCACTTCTGGGTGAGCAGGACCACGGCGGGACCGGGGCATCGGTGTCAGAGCCAGCCGGAGCCGGGGGGGCACACCTGGAGGTGGGGGGTCACTCCTCTCTGGTTGGAGTGGACTCCAAAACCAACGATTGTGCTCGTGGGGTGACTTTGCTGAAGGCTGTGAGCATCTTGGGGTGATAAAACACAGGCAGTGCCTGCTCAGAGGAGCTGGGGCTGCCCCATCCCTGGAAATGCTCAAGTCCAGCCTGAACGAGGCTTGGAGCAACCTGGGCTAGTGGAAGGTGTCCCTGCCCATGGCAGGGGGTGTTGGAGCAAAATGGGCTTTAAGGTCCCTTTCAACCCAAACCATTCTGTGATTCTGGGACCCCAGCAGGCACTGCCCACCAATGCGTGTCCTGGGAGTTGTGGCTTTGCAACCTGCTCCCTGCAGCCAAAATAATCCCAGCAAGCGGCCACTGCCACGCTGGAGGAAACCAGTGCCAGCCTGAGGGTTTAATAACAGTAACTGGCCATCAGTGAACTAACTTGGAGACACTGCGGCCGAAAATGGTCCTCTGATGTGGAGCTAATCCCAGACTAGAAGTGCTAGTGCTCCATGTGCTGCTGTCAGCTGCTGAGCCACAGAGGAAAAGTCACACTTTGGGGAAAACCACAATTTATTCTTCTGAGTCTGAATTGTGCTTTTGTGAAAGAAGAAGTGCAGAAAAGACACATATCTTCTGCAAAGTGTCGGCTCTGTGGCTGCCCAGTTCCTCTTGCTGTAGTGGACCTTTGTTCCAGGTACTGGCAACTAGGAACTGAATTACAAAAGCGTGTCTTTTGGGTCTGAAAATCCCCATCGGTGAATGGTTCTTGGAGTTCCCCAGCCATTGCCTGGAAGCAGCTCCCATCTAGCAGGATGAGAGAACCACAGGCCTCAGGAGAAGCTGGCACGGGGTTTGGGTCTCCTGTGTGTTTTGCAATGATTGCAGAGCACCAGCATCATTAGCATGTTAACTGGCATAGTGCTGTCAAATATGTAATCCCACGCAGGTATCAAACCTGGCATGTACAAGAAAGTGAACTTTGCATCTGGCAGCTGCTTCTCAGCTATTTGTAACCAAGAGGTTTTCCATGGTGTGCTCTCTTTGCTTTGCAAACATGTGGAGAGGAGAGATGGAGGGTGGTGGCAGCATCTCCAAGTCTGAGTCCAAGTCCAAGGAATGCTGAGTAGACATGGGTGGCACATTGGGTTGAAGAAGAGCTCCCTGCTGCAGGGCTGACTTTGGCTGTTTCTGCCTGGTTTGTTCCTCACCAGGTGCAGTGTGGAGCTTTTTGGAGGAGGATCCTGGAGGAGGGGGCTCAGTGTGAGAAAATACGCAGGGCAAGGGCATTCCCAAGGCGAGGAGGAGATGGGACATGGCATGGGGCACTCAGTCCTGCCTGACCCATTTTATTGCAAACACAGCTATTTACTGAGTAATCCCCAGTTCTTGCTGAGCCCAAAACCATTGGTGCTGCCAGGGATTTTGATTGTTTTTTTCCTTTCTGAAGCCTGTGTGCACAACACCCCCCCTGCCCCTCACCCCCTGACCAAGGAAATGTGCCTGGGGCAGGACATGGGGTTCACGTTGGATGGGAACATGATGAATGTGACTCAGTGGAGAGATCAAGGCCCTGCTGAGGTCGTTTGGCCCATGGAAAAGGCAGGTGCCACCCCAAGCAGTCGCCACACCACGTACTGGTGACTGTTCATCAGCTGCGAGGGCTGGGGAAGGAGGGGGGGAACAAGAGATGGGAAATAACAAATTTAGATGAGGTGTGGAGGTCTGTGTGTCCAGCTTCTGTTTGCTGGTGGGTGCTGTGAGTCCGCACACACTTCCTCCTGCCATTTTCCTCTTAAATGACTTCTCTTGAGCCAAAAATGGAAGGAGAAGTCTTTGCTTCAGCAAGTGATTTCCTAGAATCGTAGAATGGTTTTGGTTGGAAGGTACCTTTAAAGACCATCGAGTCCAAAGCCCTGCCATGGGCCGGGACACCTTCCACTAGCCCAGGATGCTCCAAGCTCTGTCCAACCTGGCCTTGGACACTTCCAGGGATGGGGCAGCCACTGCTTCTCTGGGACACCTGTGCCAGTGTTTTACCCCCTCATCATAAACAATTTAAACATTTTTTTTCCTTGTATCTAATCTGAATCTCCCCTCCTTTAGTTTAAAACCATCCCCCCCTTTCCTCTTGCTGCAAAGAGTGGGATGAGGCACAACATTCATCTTGAGTAGGTTTTTGCCTTGTCAAACAAGGTGAGACGAAAAGGACCATCTCTGCATGATCCTGGGCATACCCTGTTCCTTAGTGATGATGCTGGCTCAGCTTCTGATCTGCTGGTCCAACAAAATGTCCAGGTCTTTTTTTTCCCCCCAAATTAAGTTCATCATCACACTCTGCCTGCAGAATCCCTAAATGCTGTCAAAAATACACTGTACTCTGGTGAGGGCCAATTTTGCAGGAGTTAAGGTGGCCCAATGAGAAAGCAGAGACTTTGGGAGAGCTCCAGGGGAGGGACACATCAGGTGGTGGGACAAAGTCTAAAAATAACCAAACCCTCAAAAGCTAGGCCAGTTTTGGTATTGGATCTTCCATCTTTGAAATGTGATTGTTGTGTGTGGTTTCCCTGTGTGGGACAGGGAAGTAAGTTCTTTGCTGTGAGGGTAGTAAAACACTGCACAGGTGTTCCAGCAAAGCTGTGGCTGCCACATCCCTGGAAGGGTGCAAGGCCATGTTGGACAGGGCTTGGAGCAACCTGGGCTAGTGGAAGGTGTGGAATGAGGTGAGCTGTAAGGTCCCTTCCCACCCAAACCATTCTGTGATTCCATGATGAGCTGCAGCCCACCCTGTTGTCTGTCAGGGTAGCAGGGCTGTGCTTCCAGCCTCACCTGGGGACTGATTTAGCTTTCAACCACACCAGTTCTGGTTTCTTTGATGGGTGGTGTCTGTTCCTGCACTGGAGCCTGGTCCCTGCTGGAGCTGATGGCATAATGCCCATGACTCAGGAAAGCTTGGGGCCACTATTCTCTCTGCATTGGAGCTTCCTCATGCTCTTGGGTATCAGCATAAGATGGTAAACTTCCTTAAATGAAGAGGTTTGATCTCTGCACCCTGCTGCAGCTCCTGCTCACCCAGGGACCAAAGTCCAGACATGCCTGAAGCTGAACATGCATTGCCTTGAATATCCCCACTCCCATGTTGCTCCCTCCCACAATATGTGCTTCCTGCACGTCAATGAGAGAGCTGTGCAGAAACAAAAGTACCCCAAAGCTCATGTTTGTTTGCCCTTGCCCTGCCTGTAGTGATTGCCACATGTTGAGCAAGCACAAGGTTTTGTTTTCATTTGTTTTTGCAACCTGGTTCTTCTTCTTTCAGTATATTAGGTCTTTTCTTTCACTTTTTCTTGCTTTCTTAGTACTTGTCTAGTTCTCCACAAGCCCATTCTTGCACATATTCCACTTAACCCAAGAGCAAACCTTTGGATCTCATCAGACTAATGTGGTCATATAAAACTATGTGGTAAAAACAGAAATGACAATTATGCTAAAACCCACTTTAATTCTGATCTGTGGGCTAAGATCTTGTAGCTTGGGAGTGAAATTTTGGTCATTTTGCTTTTAATGAGACAATCCTGTGCTCTCTGCAGTGTATTTAGTGATGTTGCTAAAACAACCCGTGGCTTGGGGAGCTGCAGCCCTGGACTCCTGGGTTTATTCCCTGGCTTCTGACTCATGGTGTGATGCTGGCTGGGCTATTTCACTTCCCCTTTCCCCTGATTGTCCTCCTCTAAATGGGGACTGGCTTGGTGGAACTAATCAGCAGCATTATGAAATCCTCAGGTCGTCATTTCAAAAGGACAAGGTGGGGTTTGTGGGAAGAGGCAATTTCATCAAGGCAGGGCAGTCCATTGCTTTCAGTGTCTCTGAGACGAGCAGGGAAGGTGCATTGATGTAGGGGAAGGAAACTTCAAATGGCAAGTGACAAATCAAAAATCTGCTTTTTGCAGGATTATGGTCTCAGGAGGGTGAATTTACAGTGAGTCGTTTTCCTCTTTGCAATGAGTTTTGTCTCTTCTGTTGCATCCACCTGGTTATGGGATGGAGAGGAACTGCAGCCTTGTGCACATCTCCTCACCCTGCTCCCTGCAGACAACAGCATAAGCATTTATTTTTGTCTCAGCAGCCTCTGCAGGACCCTGAGCAATTCTGAGGTTACACAGGCTGTGAGCAAGGACAGCACAGCCAGCTATGGTTGCACAGTGTTTCCATCTACTAAAATAGTCATCTGGTTTCTGGTGTGTCTCTCTAAGCACGTAGGGCTGAGGACACACACTGAGAGCTTGACATAAGTATAGATCTTTCAAGAGACAGTCTGTGAATATCGTGCAGTGCCCCAAACCCTTCAATTTTGGAAGGTTGGGACAGAGTGATGGAGGGCAGGCAGGCTCTGCAGAGGGATCTGAACAGGGATTGTGGCCAAGGCCAACAGTGTGAGTTTCTATCGGACCAAGTGTCAAGTCCTGCCCTTGGGTCACAACAGCTCCCTGCAGCTCCAGGCTGGGGGCAGAGTGAGTGGAATGTGCCCAGCAAGGAAAGGCCCTGAGGGTGTTGGTGACAGAGGCTGAACATTGACCCAGGTGTGCCCAGGTGGGCAAGAGACCAAATGCCCCTGGGCTGTGCCAGCCATGGGGTGTCACAGCCCCAGGGCAGTGCCCGTCCC
>JAOXXN010000364.1:2026153-2041307 GCA_026770055.1 Myrmophylax atrothorax
GCACTGGAGGTGCCTCAGCAGTGCCAGCACAGGGACGGGCACTGCCCTGGGGCTGTGACACCCCATGGCTGGCACAGCGCAGGGGCCACTGGCCTGTGCCCACCTGGGCATCCCTGGACTCATACCTGGCCACTGCTGATCAGCAACTCCAGGGCCTTTTCTTCTGAGCAGTTTTCTGCTTTACTTATTAATTTCTTGTTCTTTTATCTGGTTTTTTTTTTTAACATCTTCCCTGACTAAAGATATATTAATTCAGAGTTTTTAATTTTCTACTTTCTTTGACACTTGATTTTTCACTTTTAACCAGAAATCGGGTGGACTTCATGTGCCATATGAAACCAAGTGAAAGGAAAAGTTCCTCTTCATCTGGGAAGGAATCTGGGAACTGGACCCTGGTAGATGAAGGAGGAGAGGAGGTACAGCAGATGACTTGTTTCTCTTTTTTTCCCTTTAGGCTTTTGCACAAACTTATTAATCTGTGTGAAATAGATGAAGAAATGCTGGTTTGTTAAGTTAAAAAGCACGATTTGAAAGTTACTTCTGTTTTACTCTCCTTTTATCCCTGTGGTGTAACTGTAGAGAGTGGGGCTTGGAGGAATGAGTATTAATGGACAGAATACAAACATCTGAGTTACTGCTTACAAAACTGTAATTAGTACAATAGTGAAGGCCTTTTATCATTTATTTTATTGTGAAGCTACTGAAAGCACCTGTATTTGTCTATAGGATGAGGATCCTGAAACAAGCTGGATTCTGCTTTCAGAAGATGACCTGATTGCTCTGTTGTCACAGTTTCCATTTCATGAACTCTTTCAGCAATTCCTTGGGTTTAAGTCTGGAGGTAAATCACTTGCTAAAGAGTTATTCTTCATTTTGCTTGTGCTAATTGTGTTAATGAGTGCCACTGCTGAGATTGTTACTGCATTATGGGACTCTGAGTGAAGTAATAATGAACCTGTGCAACAGCTCACAGGCTAAATAGTGAGATGGAAGTATATACGGAAGTATATATATAAATTAAAAACTTAAAGCAATACTAGCATAAAAAGCATTACAGTCTTTTCCCTTAGTTTGGATGTGGTTGGTAGTTGACTCCCCAGACTGCTTTCAGAACTATTTTTTCCCCTTGCCTCTTAACTTAAGTTACTGTGATTTTTCTTGATTTTTTTGCAAAATTTCTGGACAAGAAGATAATTTCTTGCTAGAGGTCTCTTACAACCTGCATAGTTTATTTATACTTTGATACTTAACAGGTATTTATCACTCATATACAAAACATACATTTCAGTTCACTGTAGAACTGGCAAATAATGCTCTGTTTGCCAGCCATATGGTGAATGGTTGCTTTGGGTTCTTCTGAAGTTACTTAAAAAAATCAGAATTCACATTTTTTTTTGACTCTCATTTTTCTGTCTTGGTCTTAGGTGCTTATTTTCCTGAGAAAACAACTCCCCAGGAGATGATGAAGATTTTTGCCTTTGCAAACTCTTTAGTGGAACTTCTGTCTGCAGGGTTGGAAACATTTAACAGAGCACGGTACCGACAGTTTGTGAAGAGAATTGGTCACCTCATCAAGTAAGAGAGCACTTTCTCTGTGATGTGGTTGAAACTGTTTCATGCAGACCTGCTGAAAACCCCCCCGAACCAGCCATCAAACAATTAAAAAAGCCCAAACCCCACCCAAATGGTTCTTGGGTAGATTTTGCTCTGGGAGTTGGTCAGTTCAGGGTTAGGCTGTCTGGGAATCTGTGATCCCAGGATCCTTGACTTGGAAGCTCTGTCTGTGAAGTGGGGAGTTGCAGAATCTAAATGCTGTGGTACAAACCCAATGAGCTGCGGAACACCAGGCTGACTTCCACCAGTCACGTGGTTAGGCTTGGCTTGGGAAGTCACTGAAATCCAGCAAACAGTTCCTTGAATCACCCCTGTTTATATCTAGTGTTACCCAGAATTGTTTTAGGGTTTTTAATTTACTCCTTGCAAAATTGTTACATTATTGCAATGTAATTGTTGTAAATGTGATTGAGACCTAAAAGTTGCTCTTCAAAACTCTGTCAGTCACTTTATATGGCTTCTATAAGCTTGTTCTCAAGGGGGAATACAGTTAAATCAGAAACAAAATCTGTGTTTGTGTTGTGTGAGCAGTAACTTTCTCAGTATAATTATTCTTGTACTGCCATTTCATTGGGTATAGTTGTATTAAGGCTCTTAAGGTCACACACAAACTAATTTTGTATTGTAGAATATTATGCAGTCTTTGCTTGCAAAAAAAAAAAGAGGACACAGAGATTTTAGACTGATGTGATTTATATAGAAATCTCTGAAAGCCAGAGGGCAAAAGGTTGTCCATGTCTCTTCTGATTAGACTCTGATCTGGTCACCCTTGTCTGTGTTTTCATGTGGTGATGACATACCTAATGATCCTTCTTTGACTTCTTTTGTTCTGCTGTGTAGGATGACACTTTGTCATGTGAGTGACCACTGGGCCCAATATGTTAGTGGCAACAAACAATATGGATCAGTAGCACATCCCTACTCTCTGGAAAAACTGCAGCTGGAGTTTGATGAGCTGTTTTTTAGGGCTGTCCTACATGTTCTGAAGGCTAAAAGGTGGGTTGTCCCATGTGATTTATACTGGCTTCATCTTGGAGGAGTTAGATAGTTGAAACTGGGATTTGGAGTAGCTTTAAATACTTAAATGTTTTAAACAAGACTGAAATACTGAGGATTTTTCAGTGCATTGAAAAATCTGAAAACAGAATTCAATTCATCAGCATCAAGATGGGGAGGAATGCCATTGATTGTAGCATCTGACAGAAGCTCTGAGGTCTTGCTCAGTTCAGAACAATCTTAACTCTGAATTTGAGGTGCTAATACACATCCTCCTGTTCAAAATTCTGTTATGTAGCAGAGGTGTGGGCATAGGTGACCTTTTCAGATGTTGGGGTTTATCAGGGTGCAACTGTGTCTAATTGCCTCTTCAAATCCAACAGGTTGGGAGTCTGGTTGTTCATGTCTGAGATGCCTTATGGAACATTATCCAGCAACATGCTTTGGAGGCTCTTCTTTGTCATGCACTGTGCTGAGAACGAGCACCTGGAAAAGCTCTGCTCTGCTCTGCAACCTGCTGACTGCAAACAGAGACTCAAAGGTAAAATTCCTACGCAGAACCAATTCTAATCCACTCAGCTCCTGCTGCATCAGTGGATTTAATTCCTTGCAGGTTGCATTGTGTCTTGGGTTGAGCTGGTAAAATGCCAACTGCCCAACACAGAGATTTAGAGCCTCTCTCCCCCTGCCAAGAGAAGGGAGGAAAGGAAAAAAAAACCTAGAAACTCAAACTAGTTTGTGCTTAAACTAACTATATATATATATATATATTTATACAGAAAAGAGAAAATTAAGAGAAAACTACAACATAACACACACACAAGTTACAGATAACAAGAAATAACTTTCCACTCCCCAGTGAACACAAATCTCTTCATTCTAACTACAAATTACTCTAGAGAAGTCAATTCCCCACACTCAGACTTAAGCAGAGAGAAGAAGTAAGAAGAAACATTTTACTTCCCTAAGTTAACATAATGCTGAGCCGGTGCTGGGCTTGGGCCTCCCTGTCCCTCCTGGGGTGGCACAGTGCATCCTTCTGAGACAACAGCTTGAAGGAGCTGACCAAGCCACTCCCACACTGGCTCTTACACCTTTGAGATGATGTCAGAAATACGGTATGGAATACTACTGGCTAGAAGAAGTCAGCTGTCAGCTAGCCCAGCCCAGCTCAAATCATCTGACAGTCCCAGGCCTAGACTGGAATTTAAAGCCTAAATTTAGGCCTGCTTAGCTAAACCCATAGCACATTGTTAAATATACCCTCAGCAGCATGACTGGTCCAGTGGCCTTAGAAATGTCTTGGGCAGATGATAGTTTTCCAGTACTTGTTTGCCCTAACTCTCATTTTAACAGCAATTGTCAGATCTGCTGTCCATTTAGTTTTCTCTCTGGCTGCTTCAGAGCTGCAAGAGTGCCATGCAGTAGGTACATCTTGTGTATTCTCATATCACCTCTCATCTTGACCTTCAGTAGAATTTTGAGAGTAAGGTTTAAATCCTACAATACAGAATTCTGTATCACTTAGGGTTAGTTTGGCAGTTTTGGGTTGGTTGGTTGGTTGGTTTTTTGGTTTTTTTTTTGTGAGTTGCTGACTGTTCAGCTGTTGATACTTTATAAATAATCTTTTCTTTAGAATTTCCCTTTTTCCCTGCCTAAACCTGCTAGTTTTGGCTTCAATAACTTACACTGTGGGCGGTCTGCTCATCTTCCACAACTATGTGTTTCCCTAATCTCAAACCTCAATTTGATGTATTTCTCATCCTAAATGGCCCCTGTTCTGTTTTCTCTTGACTTCTGTCCTGTGTTGATCTCCACAGTGACTGTGGAGGCTTCAGCTATGGCAGAGTTATTTAGAGGCCAGCTGGAATGCTGCTTTCCCTTTGCTGCTGCCCTCGTGAAAAGTATTTCAGGGCTTGATTGACAGGGGGACAGATAAACAAAGCAGTAACTCCATCCTTCAGAGCCTCTTTGCTGTATTCTGGGAGAGCAAATCTCATTCTTATCAGTTTTACTTTTCAGCTGGCTGGTAGCTCAGGTAGGTGTTTTAATGGAGAAGCAGAAGAAAATGGTGATCCTGAGAGATTACTGACTCTCTTGGCTGTGTGCAAGCTCAGCTAAGATTTAAGGCATTTTACACAGTGTGGGAGAGAGGTATCGAGGCTGTACTTGTGTGCACTGGATGAAGTGCTGATTTGATGAGCACTTTCCAGCCGAAACAGCAACAGTAACACTGTATCAGTAGAACATCTTTATTTTTGTTTTTGCTAGAAAATTTTTACTGCATCTCAAAGGTAGTGTAATACAATACTGTGGGTTGCAGTAACGAAACACTGATCTTAAAAAAAAAAATTTATTATTATTTTTTCAGGCATTGTTTTGCTCCTAGCTAACTTTTTTGTTTTAAATTCCCTGGTATGCTGATGCAGCATATTCTTATCCCCTTAATTCTCCTTGGTGGGTGATGTCAGCACAATGCTGTTTTTCACCGATGTCTAGACAGGGAATATCAGCAGTTCTTTCAGTGAAGTCCATCTAATCTTCTAAAGTATCTTCTTTTGACTGACATCAATATAATGCTTAATTTACTTTGATTCATACCCTGGAAGACCATGACAATAACATTCTCTTGGGAGAGAACCTTTTTTATTGATTTTGCTTCCCAAATTAAGCTTGAGAAAAGAGTGGTGAATCTACAGGTGGAGGCAAGCCTTGGCAATTGATGGAACCTTAAGATTACATATATAGAAGTGGGAGCATTAAGGGGTAGTCAGAAGTAGCTTGATCAAATGGAATACTCTGAGAGAGCTGGACTTCTCAGGATAACCTCTGGACTGTGGAGATATCAGGTATAAAATACCCACCTGGGGAAATACAGGAAATCTAATTACTTGAGGTATTCTTGAGTGGACAATATGTTAGTAAACTTGCTGTGGATGTCATGTTTTCATTGAAAAGGGATGACCAAGTAGTTTATCCTTGATATTTCATACCTGTGTATGAGAGAGAACAAGCATTACCTGTGTAATAGAGAGAACAAGCATGTGTTCTCTCTAAGTTTTATAAATGTAGGATGAACAGTTTGGTCTTTGCTTCCATTGCAAATGGCAGGGAGAACATGCTGAACAGCATTTGGTGAAAAAGATTGTGGCTGCCCCATCCCTGGAAGTGTTCAAATACAGGTTAAATGGGGACCTGAGCAACCTGTTGTAGTGAGTGGCATCCCTACCAGTGGCAGGGGCTTGAAATGAGATGATCTTCAATGTCTCTTCTAACCCAAACCATTCTAGGATTCTAGGTTTGTATTGTTGGTCACAGTTTCCTTACTACCAGTACCAAGATTTGAGGAAACACTGATTTTTAGGGTGTCTATGAACTCGAATTGTAGTGTGGTCAGAGGAAGAGAATTGGCTCAAGTGGCAAGTGTGTGGTGAAAATGTTGTTGCTCCATTGTGAGATGACAGGATTTAAGTGGAGTGACTCTTCTTCCCTTCTTCCTTGGCCCCATCCTTCAGTCCCTTGGTGTGGGTTTGAGGTTGGTGTGGAGCCCTCAGGCAACCCCTTCCCCATGCTGTGGGTCATTCTGCTGTGCCTTTAGACATAGTAATGACATGGTCATTTTTTAATATCCTTCTTCATTACCCGAAAAACCCCTGCAAACAACAAGAGAAAACACAGGATAAAATGTAGCATTAGGAAAGGGAGACTAGTGGATGAGACACCCTTGTATGTCTACTGTATCTGCCAAGAGCATAGTTTATCTTGCTATAGGGAAAAGCTGTTTTCTTAAATTGCACAATCCTCTTGCATGCTGTTCATGAGATGTTTTGCCTGTACAAGCCTGACCTTCTCAGGTTGAAGTACAGTGGCAAAATTCTTGAAAGCCCTTAAAATAGAATGCAACCTCAGTGCAAGTGTTTAATCACAAGCCTGCTAAGAACGTGCCTGTGCTAGTCTGGGTAGCTGAGTGCCACAGAGTGCTTTTTCTGTATATTCAAATGCTGTGATAAAGTCACTGTAAACAATATTTACTGGCACATTGTACTTCACAGAAGGCAAACCACTCTCCAAACCTTTTTGCAGCTCAAATCCTGCTTTCAGGGCTTGCTTTCCTGTACAGAGTCTATTTAGTTACTTGGAAGAAATAAAAAAGTTATTTTAAAGCCCTGTGCAGGTTTCTTTGTACCCTTATCTTCCTATTGACCCCCACCCTTAGGCAGGCATGGAATATTTATTAGGAATGGTATATTTATTTGCATTTGATGCCATCTCACTGTGGTGTTTAAAGTGGAAATCTGCTTTGAATTTCAGTGAAAGCGTCTCTTAGCCCTCCTTCCTGTGCAGCTTCAGTTCTCTGTTTTCAGAGTCAGGTTCCAAACAAGTGGATCCAGTATTTTTTCTGGTACTGAGTTTGAGAAGTTGAATCTGGCCTTTCCTTTTAACTCTTAGGCATAATCTAAGGCCAGGGCTAGATACTTGCAGTATTTTCATTTGTAATTGGCAGAAGGTGATCTCCCAGTTTAATTGCTGCTTGAGATCATGGGATGTGAAATGGGCAGTCTCTCTCAATTTGATCCAAACCTCTCTGCTGTGCCTGGGTGGACTTCATCTTCTCTTGGCTGTTTAAAATGAGAATCCTTTCTTGTAATTTGGAAATAATTGTTCCAGTATGTAATGGAAACCAAAACTGTGATACTGTTTCTAAAAAGCAGAAAAGTTCAAGCAGCTCTTCCTGTGGATGATTGACATGGTGTAGTTGAAGTAATAATAAAATTGAAATGCAGCCCCTCTGAAGTGAGGCTACTAATTTACAAGCCTCTTGGCTTGGTGATATTTCCTTTGTTACTGGTTTCTTCTCAGGGACTGGGGTGTGACTAAGTGTATAAATACTGATAATGTCTGTCCTATAACTCTTCTTTTATCATGTTTTCTCTGACTTGACATTTTTTCTAGATCCAGAGCACCTTGAACATTTTGAAAAATATCTCCAGTCAATGAACTGCTCAGAAGAAATCTGTCTGCTCACCACGTTTGCTCAGATGGCACAAACCAAAAGGGCTGATGTTGATGAGGATTTTATCAAAATCATTGTTCTGGAGATCTATGAGGTGAATAATGTTATTGGTCCATTCAGGAAAAGGATGGAAGTGCTCTTTTTATTTCTAACAGTGGAAGGCATGAAACTTTCTTGACTTCTGAAGTCTGTTCTACCATGGAACTAAGAAAGTGCTACTTCTGAGGTTTATAGTGTGGCACTGAATTAAAATAGCCTGAAGGACTTGTGTTTTTCCTGGGAAGAAGAACAGCTTTTCTGTAAACAAATCCAGAATGAAACAAATGAACAAAAATGTTGTTGTTTTATATTTCTCCTGCAGATCTAACTTGTAGCTCTGAAATTCCTCTTGTGGTGTTTTTTTCTCTTGTGGTGTTTAGATTTTGATGGAATGTTTTTAGTGTGTGGTGGTGTTGCCCCTGTGTTTAGTTTTGGACTTTGTGTTTGGCACTGTGACAATAGTCAACAGTTCCCTGTTCTCTGGGTCAATCAGTGTTGGTTTAATACTGGAATTTATCAATAATTGTTGTCCACAATGACCAAGAGCAATTTAACTCTGCATTTTCCAAGAGATGTTTGTTTTCAGTGTCAGTGAAGATCAGCCATAACCAGTAACTCCTCCCTGCTCGTGTTCCCAGGTGTCCTATGTCAGTCTTTCCACAAGAGAGACATTTTCCAAAGTTGGCCGAGAACTCTTGGGAGCCATTGCCAGCATCCACACACAGATTATTTCCATACTGCTGGATCGAATCAGAGACACCATTGAGAAAGTTGGGATGGTAAGTGCTAATGTCCCTCATTTAAAGCAGACAGCCGGTTAAAACTAAAGGCTGTAACCAGACTGTGTTACAAGATACATCTTGGCATGAGTGGATTGCGTTAAAGACCTGTCCCTGGGGCTTTTTGGTCGTGACACTCCTTAAGATAGAAGGGCATAATGCTGATTATTGTGTTGAGTACTGATTATCCTTTTTGTTTTCTGTCCTCAAAGGTTTCTTTATACCTGTTTAAAGAGCTGCCATTGCACCTGTGGAAGCCATCTGCGTCCGAGATAGCGCTGATCCGTGACTGGTTGTTAAATTACAGCCTGACAGCAGTGGAGAATAAACTAGCCTGCATTATCCTGGAAGGGCTCAACTGGGGATTTGGGGAACATGTATGTATTGAAAACAGCTTTGAAACTTCTCATTTTTTTAGAGCAAAAGTGTTACTGAACCTGGGACTAGAACTGAACTAGAAGACAGCTAGTTGCTTGTTTTATATAATGTCTGTGCACTTTATGGCACAGGATGGGAACTTCACAGCAGTTTTACAGCATTCTGCCTGAGGATCTGCTTGTGCTGCCTTCTTGTAGCTGAGGTTAAAAGAGATACTTAAGCAGGAGTTTCCTCTCTTTAAACAAGAGGAAACAGCTGACAGCACAGTTTTTATGAGTCAGGTGATTAGGAATAGCTGTGGCTGCAGCAATAGAAGAATCTTCCAAGAAGTGTGTAGAAGACTGGTGTGTCTGTAGTTTGCATGCTGGTGTCCAGGTATGTTTTTCACAATGCACGAAAACTAATGATTGAAATGAGACATTTCAAACCCCTGGGCATTATTTGAATGATTTGAAATAATTCCATATACTGAGTTACTCCGGGAGCTACATCAGTTCAGGATCCAATCAAGGGTAAATGCTATTTCAGAGAGAAACAGAAATATGTTGGGGAACAAGTCCTGTTGTCTGTGTTCAGTGAGCCATTTTGGCATTGTGATCTGCGCATTTAGTCATACTGAACTCTCCCCTTTGCTGTGCTGTTTGTGCATGAATGTTGACTGACTTTTTCTCCCTTTTTCTTGACATGTGAAGAAAAAGGAATGTTAGGGAAAATAAACAAATATCTTAGTTGTGCAATAACAGTGCCATATCTGTACCCTTTGATATGGGGAAAACCTGTTGTTTAATGTGGCAGTTAGTAAGAGGAATTACTATATTTTTATACAAAAAACATAGTGATGTGGTTGGGGTTTACTTTTAAAGGCAAGAATTTCAGTGTCTGTATTAGGTAATTTAAAATGGCATCTATGGATTCTTGGATTAATTGCTACAAATTCATAAAATGCACATGGAAAATGATTATGATCACCTTTTTTTTGGAAATAATCTATCTATGGGCTTTGTATTGCCTAGTGTGAGCCCAATATTCTTAAATGTTGAGGTTGAGTTTTTCTTACTGGCCAAGATTTCACCTGGATACTGCAATACTTAATTTGAACAGCCAGCAAGAAATTAAGATGTATTTTGCTGTAGTGCAACTGAATAGTACAGTTGTAGAGAACATTAAATGACACAATGTTTTGTGTTCTGATTCTGTTTTAGCAGAATGCTCTTCATCTGGATCCAGCTGTCCATGCTGAAGTTGCATTGATGGTCCTGGAAGCATATCAGAAATACCTCTCCCAGAAACCATATGCTGGGCTGCTTTCTGAAAGCATAAAACAGGTATCCCTTCTTCAGAATTACAGGGCATAGCTTATGGATAGTGATAAACAGGAAAAACTGCAAGTCAAAACCTTGCTTTCTTTCTTTTTTTAATTAAAGATGTTCTATCTTGATCCTGCTAGAATACCATAACATACCAACACACTCAGTGTTGTCTGCACTCAGACAGCTATTTGAAAATAGCTGTTAGGCCTATCTTGAACTTCTGTATGAGAATCACAGAATAGTTTGGGTTGGAAGGTACCTTAAAGGTCATTGTTCCATGGACAGGGACACCTTCCACTAGCCAAGGTTGCTCCAAGCCTCATCCAGCCTGGCCTTGGACACTTCCAGGGATGGGGCAGCCAGAACTTCTCTGGGCAACCTGTGTCAGGGCCTCACCACCCTCAGTCAAGAATTTCTTCCCAATATCCCATCTAACCCTGCTCTCTGTCAGTGGGAAGCCATTCCCCCTTGTCCTGTCACTTCAAACCCTTGTAAATATTCTCTCTCCATCTTTCTTGTAATAGCCATGTTAATTTTGACCCCCTTGTAGATTTGTAGTTTAATAGTCACAGGCTGCTACTCCTTTGCTCATGCAGAGTCCTTGCTTAATGAAAGGCTACTTCTCATTACTGCTGAGCATAAGAGACATCCTTGTGTGATTTCAGCTTTTAGTTTTTACCTTATTTGAAGTCTCAGGTGTTAATCCCTTTGGGATCTTTTCAGCAGTGGTCAGTGCTGTGTAACCTGAACACCCCACAGACGTTTATTACATTGCTTTTACAACACAGTGGTGACTGAGGAAATGATAACTCCAAGTTAATGGAGTGGAAGGATAGAAAGATCAAGGTTAAAAAGATCCTTATTTTGGATATTCAGTCCAAGATACTTCTATTTATTTTTTTAGAGCTTTCATCATTGTACTGTGCTTTGTCTTCTCAGTATTTCTTGTACAGGGTTTCCCCCTCCAAAGTGCTTTTTCCCCCTGTGTTTTCTTGCCACACTCTGCCTGCTTCTTGCTGTCTCTGCTCTCTTCTGTCTTGCTCCTCTGCACTGCTTGGCCATGGTTTGTTGACTTGTGCCAGCTAGATGAATTCTCTATTTTAAGCCTATTTCAGCCCTGGCTGCTACTTGTGTTGGTGATTTTGTCCTGACTTGCCTGAGCTTATAACTGGAATTAGACAGAAATAGTGCTTAAGTTCTTGTACCCCCACGCTGAGAGGATGAAATGCCTGCATTGCCTCCCAGCTCTGTAATTTACACTGCTCTGTCAGGGCATGTACAATTTTTTTCCCCCACATATTTATAATTCTTTCTGATGCAGACAGGGTCATCATGCCCATGGACACATGTACATGGCCCACTCTGCCCATTCATATTACAGACTTCTTTCTAAGGAGAGTCTGCCAAGTTTTAGTTTTTATTTTGTTGGCAGATGTTACTTTTCGCCTCTGTTTTTCTGTTTCCTTTCACTAGCAGTCTTAAGCATTTTAAACATTGCAGAAGGTTGTTTCATGGCTTTCTTTTTTCAGTAAAATCAAAATTCAATCCAAGATCCACATCTAGCTTGGAAAATCTAGGCAAACAGTGTAAGTTGATAGCCTTTACTAAAAGGGCTGGCAGGATTAAGGAGAGGAGTTGGAGGTTGAAGCAATGGGAACAGAGAGTTTAGATAAACTACATGTTGTGTCTAAAGAATAATTACTGTTGGTCTGATCATAGAATCATAGAAGCTTTGGGTTGGAAGGGACCCCAGAAATCATCTAGTGGCAGCCCTTTGTCGTGGTGTTGTGATGGAAGGGGAGGCTCATCTAAGCTGCCCCAAGTCCCAGACTGGAGCCGCACATGCTGTGCTGCAGCTTTGCTTCCTCTCATTCCTGCTCCTCCACTTTGTCACAGGTCTCCTACTTAGCCAGCATTGTTCGGTACGGAGAAACACCAGAGACCTCCTTCAACCAGTGGGCGTGGAGTTTGATTCTGAGGCTGAAGCTGCACAGGAATGACCGTGGGGTGCAGCAGGCTGGGGTGGCCGTGCCCGTGTGTGACATTGCGCTCGACGCGGCCGAGTCGGTCACGCTGCACCCCCTGCTCAAGGCTGTGAAAGGAAACATCCCCATTGGCTGCTACCTGGCCCTGGCCATGACCACTCTGGGCCACAGGTAGGTGCTTTGTGTCTGTTCACCTTGGGTGGGTGGCCCCAGTGACTGAGTAGCCTCACTAACGGTGGGATGAGTGTTGCTGGTGTTCTTTCTGCCTGTTTAAAGATTAGAGGACTCGTGATGCAGGGGATTGAGCAGTCTGTCAGGAACAGCATCTCCCCTATGAGGAGACACTGTGGAAGTCGGGCTTGTTTAGTCTAGAGGAGACTGAGAGGGTGTCATGTGAAAGGAGGGAGAGACAGAAATACAAGGATTTCTAGTCCCACCTATATTAATATAAAGTTATTGGCTATAAGTGTCTTCAGAACAATCAAAACTTTATGAACCCAGCACTGCCTGTTGAACATGGGACAGAACACAGGCTGTAAAGATTTTTGACCTTCCTATGAAGACCACACTTTAGCCGGGGGTAACTTATTAACTGTAAGCGTCCCAGAACATCAAGGCTTTATATAACCCAGATCAGCCTGTCTGCATCTCACCTAAACAGACAACACAGAACAGCACACTGCCTGGAAAAGTCTTTGATACTCTGTTTATGGACCATGCTTAATAGCAAGAATAGCTCGCCACATAACTTTTATTAATACAAGTATGTGACAATGACTAAGTGGGTTGCTTAGTTGGTGATAACATTTAGCTGCAGGATTGTATTTAATTGATGACAAAAAACCCCAAAAGAAGCTGGCACAAAACACATTCTACAGGCAACTCCAGCAGTATAACCCTCCCACGACAAACTCAACTAACAGAGGATTACTAATTCAAAACACAACAGCTCAACACCACATTTAAACACATTCAGTAACCCAAAGCAAAAGCAACAGGAAGAATAGAGCTGCTTCCCACTAACACATATACATCCGGTGAGTTATAGAACATTATAATTAGTAAGGCATAGGAAAATAGGGTAAGAATTTGGTTGCTTACCCCTGCAATGTCTGATGGGGTGGGGGAGGGAGACAGGATAGCTCATAGATTGCCCTCCCAAAGGTGGTGAAAGTATTCTCCCCAGTTTTTGCTCAAGACCAATCTCTTTTTATACCTTTTTTTCCCTTTAGGTAGGTTGTGTGACTATAGTCAATACTTTGAGGGCGATAGACAGATGCCTGAGGGGTGGCTCCATGGGTCTCTGCAGGGTGCCACAGGGTGCAGCGAAGAAAGGCCCTGTCATTTCCATAACACTCCATTCCTTGGTAATCCCATCAATAAGCACTTTGAGGGAGACACTGGAGTCTCTTTGTCCTGTCAGCATCCCTCCAGGGTGTGGAGGTGTTTCCCTCAACTCATATCAGGGCTGTCACTCTGCAGAGGGGATCTCATCAATACATATAAACATCTCAAACGTGGGTGTCCATTGGATGGTACCAGACTCTTTGATGGTGCCCAAGAACAGGATGAGGAACAATAGCCATAAACTTAAACATACGAAGTTTAACCTCAATGTGAGGAACAACTTTACGCTGAGGATGGCAGAGCACAGGGAGTGCATGGAGTCTCTCTCTGTGGAGACATTCCAAATCCACCTGTACAAGTTCCTGTGTGACCTCCTCCAGGTGACCCTGCTTTGGCTGGAGGTGGGACTGGATGATCTCTAAAAGTCCTTTCCAACCTCAGGAATTTTTAATTCTGTAACTGTAGTTTCACAGAATCTTTTAGGTTGGAAAAGACCTCCAAGATCATTGAGTCCAACCTTTGTGCCAAACACCACCATGTCAGCCCAACCAGAGCACTGAGTGCCACATCCAGTTACTTCTTGAACAACTTCAGGGATGGTGACTCCACCACCTCCCTGGGCAGCCCATTCCAATGCTGAACAGCCCTTTCCATGAGGAAATTCATCTTGAATTCTTCTTTCAGACAACATGATGTTTCCTTTATTTTGCTAATAGTGTTTTTTGTCTTCTGCATGTTGAGGTGAAGAGTCATTAGAAATAGTACTGAAACTGGGGAGTTAACATGATTTCTCTGGGCAAGAGTAACTTTTAACCACAGTTACTGAAAGGGTTACTCTACAGTTATTTTTTTTTAGCAGGGTTGCAGGAGAGCATTGAGAAAATAGTGAGGAATGAAAATGCACTCCTGCTGGGAATGATAAATCAAGAGCTTTGTAACTTTGACACTGAACCTTCTAACTGTGATTGTCTTTCAGTAGTCTTTTCCAATGCTTTCAGATAGTTTGTAGGTAAGGTTTTTGGGCATAATCAAATACATTGATTGATTATGGTACAGAGACATACAGAATTTAATCCTTACCAGATCTGTTTTGCTTTCATCTGTGGTCTGTAATTATCTGTTACTCAGAATTTTCGCTAACTCATTTTGTTTGTATACTATTGTGTTACTCTTGCAAGAGAAATTGTCTTGAGTTTTCTTCTTCCTCAAGCCATTACTTGATGGTAAGATTATGTCAGAGATACTTCAAAGCACTGGATTAATTTGAGACTGATAGGAAGGTAATTCTGGTTGAGAGTGAAAATTTTTCCATGACTGAGCATGGAATAAAAACCAAAGAACCTCTTTAGTCTGTTCCCATGTGCCTTCTCTGTTTGACCTTGCAAAAAAATCCTTGATATCCTTCTATATAAACATCAACACTAATAATAATTGCATGCAAAAATTCAAACCCAGTTATGATTATGAGCAGAAAAAACCAAAATCCTGTACTGTATTTTTGTGACTTAATACAATATTTCATTTTCATGACCTCAGAGTAGACACAGGGTTCATGTTTTACATCTTTTTCCAATCTGCACCTTTTCTCAGTTAGCAAAACTTGATGGAGTTTTCCAAATCAGTTGCTACTACTGAGTTTTCTGGTGACTGAGAGTAGGATTCATCTTATCTGACTGCAACTGTCTGAGTACC